>RJWM01003425.1:21482-93787 GCA_004363535.1 Dasyprocta punctata
TCAACTATTCTGAAAGTAACAAGATACAATATACTAGCTATTGTTTTCATAGTATCTCTGGCTGAAGTTCTATGCCAGTTGTACTGCTTTGTTTTGATTGTTCTGTTATCTTTTGTTGCATTTCACTATCTTTGAAATAAAATTAAAAAAAATATTAAGGGAAAATCTTCCAATAGAAGGAAAATAATACCACATGGAAATATGAATCTATAAAAAGGAATGAAAAATGGTGACAACAGTAAATATAAGAAGCAAATGTTTTTAACTTATGAAAAACATTTTAAAGGATACTTGTTTAATTAGAGAAACATTAATTGTAAAAATGTGCTACTTATAACAAATAGAGAAATAAATTTTATGATAGCAATAGTACAAATGACAACAGGAAGAAGACAATTTTAATTTTTTACAATATATGTGAGTTATATTGTGATAAGCCAAATATATATACTATAAATCATTAGAAAAACTGAGGAATTGTTATTAAAACAATAATGGAGATAAAATACAATCCCAAAAAATATTACATTAATATAAAAGGAAACAGGAACAGAAAAAAGGAGGACAGATAAAAGGGACAGATAAATTCCAATATGAGTAAATTTGTGAACAACTATACCAAAAAAAATGCTAAATATTAACGATTTATGAATTTCAATTAAAAAGCAGAGAATGCACTTTTGATAATCAAAAATATGGCTCAACTATATGCTATCATTAAAAAATTCAGCTTAAAAACATCGAAAATCAGTATGAAAAAATATGCTATAGAATCATTAATTAAATGAAGTCAGAGTGGGTATATTAGTATCCATTTGATCTTGTTTTGTAAACCTATAATGTTACTATTGTGGATTTGCTGTTGTCGTTTGTTTGTCTCTTTTGCTTTTTGTCTTTCTTATATGTGTCTTTTTTCTCTTAAATAAAAAAAAATAAAATGAAGTACTGATAAATACTACAACATTGACTAACCTTGATAATACTATGCCGAATAGCATAAAACACACAATGAGACTCCAGAGCTTATTATTTTACTTACACACAATATCCAGAATAGAAAAATCTATGAATACAATAGGCTTATTGTTGCTGGGGTCTAAAGCTATATGGAATAGGGAGGAACTGCTAATGATAAGGTTTTTTTTTTTTTTTTGAGTGATGAGATATTCTGCGGTGGTGATAGCTGCATAGCTTTATGAATATATCAAAACCCACAGAATTTTACATTTTAAAATAGAATTTTATGGCATATGAATTATCACAGAAACTCAAGAAACAAGTGAATTAAGATAAATAAAAGACCATATTAGGTTATGGGTTTGTGGGCATTCATTTTACTTCTCCCTCTGTCTGTGAGTGTGTTTCAACATTTCTATGGTTAAAAGATGTTAAAATGCTAGCAAGTACATAAAATTTAAAATTTATTTGAAATTCATAAGTAGTAAATCCACGATAGAATAGGAGAATCAATGTGATTGTAGAACTTCTGGGCTAGATATAGGATGGAATGATATCTATAATGTACATTCTACATGATAATAAATGTAACCACAATGAATCAGCTATAGTTTTATATTGTCCCGATGTAAGAGCCTCAGTAACAAAGCATTTGGTGAAAAAAGGAAATAGATATAAAATGCTAATAAAGTAGTGTGAAAGTGTTATTTATCTCATACCTATTAGCAGAAGGCTGGGATCTGTCAGACTTCTTGATTTCTTTCTAACCTTAATGTTGTAGAAATTTAGTACTCTTTGATTTGTCACTTTATCAAAAGGTTAAACATTTGTGGTACATGTGTATACCTAAACAAGAATCATGTGTCATTGACAAATTTACCCTGAAGTATTCATATGCCTGTACCTCTTGATAGGCTTCTCAAGAAAGCTCTTGGAAGCTCCATTCAAATCTAAATCAACCTTTGCCTAAATTGCAGGTAGTAAAGACATTTATTTGAATTCTGAGTTTTCTATAAAGTACTTTTGTGTTTCATTTTCAACTATGATAGAGTCATTCTTCACAGATTGCTATTTAGGAACTTTGGTTAGAAAGATATATTTCACTGTGGTAGCATTTATACCTTCCAGTCCTTTGAAGTGCTGTAAAATCCTGAGAATAGTAGGCATCATTTCCAAGCTAATTTTGGTGTGATCATAGACTCTTATAAAAAGATAAAGTAGATTATTCAAGTAAATGATGTACAGAGAGTGTAGTTGACATTTTGAGGTACTATATTTATAGCTTTACATACAGTAATTTTAGCAACTAAAAGTAAGTTGCAGTGAAGGAACAAAAGATTCAAAAACTTGGAAATACCTGAGGTAGATAAATGCTTAAGAATTAACACTTTAAGTGGTATAATAGTTATTTGGGCTTCAGTACGTAGTGTTAGCTTAAAAATATGTACAATAAATAATAACGTGAATTACCATTCATTCATTCCCCTGTATATTTATTCAAGAATTTATAAACAATACCTTTCCACAAGGGACTTTGATATGTATGTACGTATAAATAAAATATACTTTGAAATACACAGATAATATAGTAAAAAATTAAAAATGTTATCTCCCTCAAAACTTAGTCAAATATTAGTACTCAAGTAAAAAGGACAACGTCTTTTAACGTCACAAGGGAAAAAGTGAAGGAAAGTGGTGAAATAAATGATAGTCACCCAGGTATTGTGGTTATGAGCGGTAACTAAGTGTAACATTTGCTTCAATTTCTGACAATGTTATTTGCCCTCACTTGGAGAGGACATCGTATCCATTCTACCAAAATAAAGTTATGATGAAGAACAAGATGATAATGTGGAATGGCAGCACTCTATAAATGACATTAAAAGAGATATGCTTCTATTAATAATGCTTCTGATATCTATGCATGAAAATTTCAAGAAATATGGGGTACTTTAATATTTTTGGTATCTGAGTCACTAATTTTAAAAAGAGGGCTGGGAAATGGGGCTGTGTTGGTCAAAGGGCACAAAATTTCAATGGAATAGTATGCCTAATTTCTGAAGATCTTTCATACAGCATGATGACTATAATAATATAATGCATACATGATAACTGCAACTAAATATTTTATATTGTCAAAAGACAAAATACATGTGAGGTGAGAGATTTGTTGACTGACTTGATTTAATCATTTCACAGTATATACAGTGTGTCAAGATATCATTGTACACTGTATGTATACAAATTTTGTCAACAAAAATATTAGTTAAAAAGGGTAACGATCCCTCTTCATGGGTCATCTCTACATCCATTGTCTAATATGCTAGTTCTATTGAACCAATGTTATGGTTCATATCATTGTACTAGGCTCAGATCTGGTATTATATTTATCTATAAAGTGAAGATAATATCTGATTTATATCTTATATTCTGAGTAACTACTTTGAAGATAATACACAGTGAGTCAAATATTGTTATTTTCCTATTATTCAGTTCCATAAAATAAACAAAAAAAATACCTGCTTTAGTCCATTTGTGCTGCTATAGCAAAATACCAGAAACTCAGTTGTATATAAAAAAAGAAACTTACTTTCTCACAGTTTTGGAGGCTAGGAAGCTCACAATCAAGGATCTAGCACGTTTGATTGTCACTGAGGGTTGCTTTTCATGTCCAAGATGGCAACCTGATGCTGAATTTTCCATGACAGTGAAATGTTGTTTCCTTACGTGGCAAAACGGGAAGCAATGAAAAAGTTCAATGTTGAAAAAGCCTCTATTTCAAGAGCATGATCCCATTCACAAGTGAGCATCTCTGGTGGCCTATTTGCTCTCAAAGGCCCCACTTAGTACTATCACAGTGGCAACATTTGAAATTTGGAAAGATCACGTCCAAATCATAGTAGCTATCTTGTCTTATTTGTGGGTTTGCTGCAAAACAATGATATGTACAGACAATTTAGAAAATGTGGCAAGAAATAGAACTCTGATCCATTTGGTTATAGTTGGTAATAATGAGATACCAAAATTCAACAAAGATTTATGTCAATGAACTTCAGTTTTAATTGTGAGAAGCAATGAAATGGGATAGTTAAGTACAAATTCAAGCCAGAGTGCTTGGGTTCAAATTTCAACTCGCTAGTACTCAGCAAACTAATACAGTAGACTCTTGAAATTTCAGGGGGTTATATGTCTAGAGCGCCCATGAATTAAAAAAAACAAAAAACAAAAAAACACAAATTTCAGATAAGGTCAGAAAAATGCTCATAACCTCCTATTTTTGTAGTTCAAACCCTAAATATGTTATGTCTCCCTCAGTCATGTAATTTAATTTAATAAAATACTGTATTACTAAAGCCTTAGAAGGTGCAAGGCTTTTTGGCAGCAGCTTCGGGATCTTAGGGCTTTAAGAAAAACAAAGCTGAGAACATTGGCAATAGCTACAGGCAGTACAGCCACCTGTTAAGATGCACCAACATCTGCAGAAGATGGGTTACAGGGAAATAGCCAATCAGTAACAAGGAGAAATGAATAATGTTCTCGGATTGGCTATTTGCAAACCTCCAGCCAAAAAACCAGTTGCAGAGGTTATTTGCAGTTTCGAGAAATTGTGGACATTTCCCACACAATTATTAGTTAGGTTCAAAGGAAAAATCTGCAAACCACTGAGGCTGCAAACTGTGAACCGCGATTTCACAGAGGTACACTGTATCTCTCTGCCTGTATTTCTCACCTATATCTTTCACAGAAGCAATATATTTACTGCTACATAGGTTAACTTTTAAAGACTAAATATTAGTGCTTTCAAAAATCTTAGATTAATACTTGGAAGATTGTAAATTATTTATTACTAGAGTATGATTAGTTTTCAAAATCATAGATGACATGAATCTATGATTATTGCTAGCTAGCTGTACTCTCAATATTATCAAAGGGAATAGAAGATATCTGCTAATGGTAATAATTATTTCGGACTTGGTGGGTTCATTGACATTTGAAGAAGTTGCCTGTGCTACTCCAAGGACAGGTCTGGCGAAGTTGGAAGCACCACTGCAGTCTACTGCTTAGACAGAGTACAATAAAGTCACCAATTATACTTGCATGTACTCCTGCAAGGCATTCTCTGGTGCTAATATATTAATTTTGTTTTGTCTTGTCTTGTTTTGTTTTGTTTTGTTAGTTCCGGCAATCAAACTCAGGGCCTTCCACTTGCCAGGCAGGCGCTATGCTACTGAGCTAAAACCCCAGGCCCACTGAGCTGTATTCCTGGCCCCCACTGTGCTATATACCAGGCCCATGAATTTTTAACTAATGGTCTTCTGCTCTCGACCTAAAGTACTTGGGGCTATTCGCGAAAGTGAATTAGTTGTTCCTCTCTAGATTTTTAAAGGGATCATTGTGCATGTACCTCTTTTAATAAGCAGTATTTATAAAAACCCTAATGAATAATTATGCTATAACTATAAGCTTAACATGTGCTTCTTTGTTGTAAATGAAATCTAGGAGTTGGTTTACTTTGTGATTTACAATAAAATACTGAGGGTGTCTAAAATATATCTAGTTGTCAGAACCACTAAATTTATATTTCCTTAGTATCCAAAGTTGTTTTGAGAAATCACATACACTGCTACAGCTAATTTCAAGAAGAATCATTTTCTAAGACCTCCAAAATCAGTACCTGAGAAAACATCTCTTTTCACAAAGGGAGTGAATATACTCCTCCAGGCGTTCAGGAAAACATAAGGTCTTCATAGAGTAGACGAAAAGTTGACCCTGTAATGAAAACACAAAGACTCCAAGGAATCTACTTCCTTTTTTGTGTGCACATCATCTGCTCCTTTATTTAGTAGAATTTTCTCAAACATAAAACCTTACATTCTGCAAAATGAGCTTTATATTTTGGTTTACATAAAAATAGAATTTTCAGACAAAGTAGAACCTTACCTTGAGGTGGTCGGAAAATATACATTACCAACATTCAGACTACAATGTTTATTTTGTATTTTGTCTTGTTTTTGTTAAAAGATTCTTTCTCCCAAGAATGTAAATAAAGGTATAATGTGACTAATTAGTGACTACAAGCTGTGAAATTCTTGCACATCTATTTTGAGACAAAGGAGACTGTGGATTGCCCAAAATGGGCTGTGATGGATCTTGGGCAAGACTCAAGATTTTTTCTCTTTCTTTGCATGAAAAATATTTAAGTATTCTAAGATTATAAATAAGACTATAACCACAGATTTATTTTTCCATGAACGTATTTCTTTTGCATCTGGTTTATAAAAATGGTACCACTTACAATGACCTTATCTTGTGCAATGTGTGCTGACTGTAAAGATGATTTTTTTAGACGTTCACATAATTGTGATAGGTAGGTCCCTGGTTCTCATATGAACTATTTACAGAATCACATAAAATATCTAGAGTCTCCTTAGAAATGCAAGTCAAGAATGTTAATTCAAATCCTAGCTGACTCCAAAATAAATTCCACAAACTAAGTAAGCATAAGGGGCTGATACATAATTGCAGGACAATATAAAAACAAAGAGATTTCCAATTGTATTTTACTAAATACAGTCTGTTGACTAGGAACCTCTGCATACAATAAAGTGGAAAACTCATCTAAACTAGGCCTATAATGTCATAACCACTTACTGAGCAGATGTGAGGCTATTCCTTCTCCTACTCCCCATTATAATCATTTTCATTTCACTGTTTCTTATGCTTCAGAATACAATTAAGTAGAAAATAGTAGAACATATAGGAAATGCATTGAAATATTTTTAAACTTAAAAGTTTGTTTCATAAATGTGTTGACACTGCACAAACTCAGGAAGAGGGGTACTTTGTATGTTGAACTTGTTCCAGCATGCATTTATTCAAACAAAACATATGGGCTATTCCCAGGTATCCAGATAGTAATATTCCCCCACAGAATCAGAGAGTTGAGTGTTCAAAGATAACATCTCATTAAAGTATCAGATTAAAAGACCCTAGATGGAAATAAGATAAATCTTCCTCACCCTAGCAGTATTATACAATTAAAACACAGCAAAATTAAGAAATGATGGTAAGTGGCAAAGCACATGAAGAAAAACTTCAATGGAACATCAAATAAAAAGTATGCTAAAAGCATCCAGGCAGAAATGAGGGGTACTCAAAGAGAAAAAAATATATGTTGCTTATTCATGTGAACCCACAGATGTGAATGGAATCGTCATTATTTCAAAATTAATTGAACAGAAATAAGCAACAACAAGCAACTTTGGAGAAACTTTATGGTCAAGAAATCAGAAAAAAAGATACATGCATTTGAAAAATATTTAGTCTAATTGTAAAGAAGACTTTTAAAAACCACGTGTTTGTATAATTGCTTACGATCAAGGGAAAATAAATTTTAATAAGTTGTAGATGCGGTGACACCACTAGGGATTGCAGTGGCAATGTCACTTACTTGAATGTTCAGATCACCAAAGGAAGGTGTATATCAGGAGAGTGTAAGTCATCCAAAATGAAGATAGCAGAGTAAAAATTTGCATCTGAACTCAGGAAAAACAAAAAAGACCCTACAGAATATCAAACCAATGATGCAAAATTCAAATCTAAGAAACTGCCTACCATAACACTATTAAATAAATAAAGGATTCAATTTCAAAATACCAATAATCAGAATTTAAAATGCAGGCATTTTTTGAAGGCAATGTGACAATAAGTAACAGGGAAATAAAGGACTTGAATAACTTTTGGATTACTAAGAAGAGTTTTCATTTTTGCTGTAAGAGAATAATTTAAAAATCATCAAATATTTGCCCACAAGGTCACCTTATATTATTTATACACCAGTATTAAAATACTTAAAATACAAGTGACATAACTTTATAGTTTCAATATCTAAAATTAGAGGAAAGTTTAAAAACGTTGTGACAAAGCTAAATAATGGAATGCTGTGTAGTCAGAGAACTAAAGATCATGATGTAAGTACACTTTCTGTCAACTCTTCCCCAAATCCTACTGAACTGCAATAAAACAAATACAGAGAAACAAAGGATGTATGAGGAAATGTCTACACTAAAACCGTCAAGTTGCTCCAAAGAGCATCTGCTAGAAAAAAAATGCATACTTTATCATTTTGAAAGAAACAAAATACCCCTGCTTAAGAGACTGATGCCTTGCTTGAAACCACAAGAAGAAATTTTATAGAATTCATGGTTTGGATTCAGAGAAGGGCAGGGACCAGCATTTTGGAGCTTGGACACAAATTAAAGATTGGTAGCAACAGTGTGACTACAGTATCTCATAGTTTCATTTTAATTTTCAACCTTTAGTCCCTGAGTTTTAGGGGAGGTGGTAGATGGAGGAAAATGAAAACTGACATTTGGTTATCAGTTTTGCAGCTAAAGGCCAAAGGTAAATTTCTTCGACATAAGGAACAATGCATCTGCAAACCCAAAAAGCCACAGCCAAGGGGCAATGCTTTATCACTCCTTTTGGTCAGTGTGCTTAGCTCTCTCATATGAGGAAGAAACACTGAATAAGAGGCGAGTAGGGAAGGCCTCCAGCATTGTAGAGCTATTCTGAGTATGAAGTTTAAATTTAATACAATTTTCCTTTTAGAATAGCTTGAGATTTCTACAAAAGTTGCAAATGCAGTATAGCAAGTTTTCATGTACATACTCAACAGTTTCTCCTATTGGTAGTATCTGACATTACCATACTTGTCACAATCAATCAGTCACTGTTAATATGCATTATCATTAAGTAAAGTATCCATATTATTCAAATTTCCTTAGTTGACTGCAGTTGCCCTTTTCCCATTCCAAGATCCCATTCAGAATGTTGTGTTAAAGTTTGTCAAGTTTCCACAGGTTGCTCTTGACCATGAAAATTTTTCAGACTCCCATTGATTTTGATCACCTCTTAATTTCCTTTCAAGCATCAGAATTTCCTTCAGCTGAGGTTCTTCTGCTGCTTTTTCTCACAATTAAGTTAAGGTTCTGGATCTGGAGAAGGACATCCATAGAAACAGTGACAGTTTCATCACCTCATATCACAGCTACGTGTGAACAATATAACCTGTTACTGTTGTTGCTGTTGTTGGTAGTGTATTCTTGCAACACATAACAGTTACATTCACTTTGGGGAATTGTTACATGTGTGCAGCATATCTTCATCAATTTTGATCCATTCCTTCTTCCTCTACCCGCTCCTTTGCACTGATCCCTTTCGGCACCTCCAAAATTGTCTCCTGTTGTTTACTATCTCTCCTATATTTAATTCTCTTATTTACTTGTCTTTTGGGTTTCACAAGTAAGAGGAAACAAGTGACATTTAACTTTCTGTGTCTGACTTATGTCACAAAACATGCTCTCAAATTTCATCTATTTTCCTGCAATGACATGATTTCATTCTTCTTTATCCCCGAATAGTATTTTATTATACTGTACACATTTTCTGTACGCATTTATCTGTTGATGAGCATTTAGACTGTTTTCAGAGCTTATCTATTGTGAGTTGTGCTACTACAAACATGGGTATGCGTGTATCACTGTTACCCTTCCTCCTCTCTTTCTACCTTATACTCTTTGGAAAGAAGACCCTGTGTGAAGTGTATACTTCAGGGTGGATAGTTATGCTCCAATTCTCTTATGAGAATATTAGCATAAAATAATTGCAGTTCTTTTGTATGAGAATTGTCTACTCTCATTTATTCATTCATTTACTCACATTTTACACTGAGTTATAATTCAATATTACATCATTAATATCATTATTCAAATTATTGTTGCAGCTTTGAATATTGAAATCTTGTCGAGTTGACTCATGTGTTCTTTTGACATATTCTCATCATTTATTTTTTGGTTGGTCGGTTGATTTTCTCCCACTCTCTTACTTCCTAGTGGATGCTTTGGGATCAATCTTTGTATTTACTGCTCCAGCTCTGGATTCAACCATTTTTCAAAGTAATCTTGGTTCCTTACTGGAGAATTGTATTGAAAATCAATCTGTGCGTTCAATTTACTCATTACTCCAGGAACGTCATTGCTTCTTCATACTCTCAGCTGACAGAGAAAGACGTTTTATCTGTGTATGCCAACCCATGTATGCACACCTATTTATATATGTCACTCTCTCTTTTCACCTAAATCTATTAAAGTGAATATATATTAGTAATTATGTCTGCAACTTTGTCCAGTACTCCATGGAGCATTCTAAAATTTCCTCTTGGTAGTTCACAACCTCCTATTCCAAATTTGAGAAACCTGACTGTCAGCAACCCCCATCCATTTATATGTTGTTAGATTCCATTATACATGTATATTGGTTTCAGAATTGTTATCCTGTACTCCCATGAGAAACAACTCTACCAACTAGTATTCAGCATGCACAATGACTTTCTTTTGCCTTTAGTCTCATAGACTCCACATCTTTCTAAAGTTAATTAGGACAATACATTTTTCTCCTACTTGATTGTTACAGTTTAGATCTAAATTATCCCCAAAATTCTCGTGTGTTCAGAGATGGAGATTTTGGGAAGTTACTTGATCATGGGGCCTCTGAACTCATCAGTGGATCACCTCCTAATAGAATAGTAGTCTACTGATGAGTTCAAGGTTGAATATTCTATTAGGAAGCGAGATCTGGTTGAAGAGGTGGGTGACTAGAGGGATGACATGGAATTACGTACTCTTGTCCTTGGCCTTTTCCTTTCTCTCTGTCTCTCTTGTTTTTCTTTCTGTTTCTGGCTACCTCAGACAAGTAGCTATCAGGTCTGTCTCTCATGATGCTTTTGTCTTGAAGGCAACCAGTCATGAATTGGATCCTCTGAAAACATAAGACAAAATAAACCTAATTCAAGTTGGTAGTGTCAGGTATTTTGTCCCAGCAACTAAAATGTTGAGTAACACATCCAGTCAGTAAATTTATTCCATATATTCTTAATATGATCAAATTGTTGCATCACAGTCTGCATTCTACCTCAGACTCTGTAGGTGTCTCAAATGATTCTCCAATTTGAATACATGAAGATAGTCTATGTGATATAAAGTTTCATGAGTCTTATTTTTGCTTGGGGGGTTATTTTGAATTCAAAGTCTTCCACATGTCAAGCCTTGTACCACTGAGCCACACTCTCAGTCCCATGTTCTCCGGGTTTTGAAAATGCGTAGTGTTATGTATCTATCATTGTAGTATTGTACATAATATTCTCTCTACCATCCCCAAATTCCTTGTAAACATTGTTTTTATTTTTGCTAGCTCTATAGTTTTGTCTCCTGCAAAACGTCATACAAGTGGTGTTATATAGTTTATAGTCTTTTCAGACTGACTTCCTTTACTTAAGCAACACACACACACACACACATATACACACACAAAAACATTCTTACTCAGAGTAATCAATGCAAATATAATACAGACTGACCAAGAAGCCATACATATGTGAAGCGATTAAAATTGAAATTCAAGGAAGTAGCTCCAAGGCAGAGTGGCATGACTCAGGGGCATGACAAAGAAGAATTGCTCAGGGCGTGACAGACAGGAAGTGGAGACAAATCAAGGGAGGCGGAAGGGAGATGGACCATTCCAGGTCACGCCCTCAGTGACCTACATCCTCCAGCCAGACTTCACCTCGCAACATCACATTTAGCTTTAAACTCATCAGTGAAGTCTACACTCTAATAACCCAATCACCTGCCCAAAGACTCAAACTATGAGAGTATGAGCCTTTGTGGGGACTTCCAGATATATACACTAGCCATGATTGTTTTTCAAGCTATGCCACTTTTTTTCCCCTCTTGTTAGGGTCTTTGAAAGGAAGCCCATATATGCAGCCACAAATTAAAGAGGAGAAAGTATACTTTGTCTATTTGAGGGAGGGCCAGGAGATTAATATTTACATAAATTACTTGGAATTTTTCTGTAGAGGAGGTTTTTCCATTCTTGTTTATTTAATCAATGGTAAGCATCAGTTTGGACGCATGGCTACTTATTTTATATTTGAAGATGCAATCCAGTGCCAATCTATTTAATTATTTTTGTTGAAATTTTTTCTGATGTGAGAGATTGAGAACTGTTTCTGTTGGTCCTGTGTTCCTTTGATATATCCTCAATTGTTTTTATCTCTCTCTTACTCTCCAATGTTACACGATGCTCTAGGCTTATTTTATGTATTTTCTTGATTCAGCTGTAAAATCAGGCATTTCTCAAGGAGCTATGTGGAACTTTTTGGATTTTAGTCACTCTTATTTTCTCAAATATAGTTGGCTTTTTGTATACATTGTCATATTTGTAAATAATTTCAATTTAATTTTTCTCATAATACTTATTGGTACCTCATATTTTTGAGCCATGTATAACTGAATTTGCTGATTCATACAGAAACACACACAAACACACATATTTGTATGCATGCACATCTATGTATATATACACATGTACTCATGTATGACAGTGTTTAGACAAAATTTTGAGATAATGAAGTCCAGAAATAAACCTAATTCATCATAAAGTACCTGTTAAAAGGGAAGCATAGACCACACAACAGTGGCATAAGAAAAATGGAAAATTATTTTAAAGTTAGTAAAATTATCTACTTCATAATCTCATCAAAATAAATTTCTTATGAGTTGAATACTATAAAATATAAGAAAACAGAAAATAATCAAATAAATGTACAAACGTCTTGAACACAGAACAATTCCATATTTAGTTATTATAAATAATGTATCTAGAAAAATTTGTGCAAATTTTTCTATGTATAAGTATTTACGATATGATTGCATATATATCTGAGATTGAAATTGCTCACACATTTGGTAACTGTGTTTGACATTACGGAAATCTGTTATATTGCATTCCAGTGTTCCTGCATTGTTTTTATATTACCATCAGGAATGCATGATGGTTTCAATTCTCCATATCCTTGATGTTATGGCTTGTATCTAGATTTCCCCTCAAAGTCTCATGAGCTCATTGGTGGGACTTTTCAGAGCTTGCTGAATCTAAGGGTGTGTGCTAATGGGATTAATGGTGTGTGTTACTAAATTAGTCCACTGATTGGAATTAACATAGCTCTGGGTGTGGATAATGGAAATCCCACCATAATGGAGGACAGTTCCTCTTCTACAAACTGTGAGTTGAAATAAACTTTTCCTCCTTTGACTTGTGCTTGTGGAGCATTTTGTCTCAGCAGCGAGAAAAGTAAGTAAGATATCTACAATAAATTTTTATAGTCCAATTTTTATTTTATTGATCATTATCATCATGAAACAATAATTTGTAGTGATTTTGACTTGCAATTTCCCAATAATTAATGTTTTTGAACATATTACTACATGCTAAAAAGCCATGTTCCTAGTACTTTGAGATGGTCATCTCTGAATAACTCAAGTGAATTTTACTTGTGTCCCATAGCACTAATTTTAAATCAGCACATCTCAAACATACTCTGAATGTCTACTGAGATAAATTCTAAGTATGATATGTGTTTTGATAAGAGAAAAAAATCTATTTGATTGATACAGGAAATGAAGACAGAAAAGAAGTACATCAAAAAAACGGTAGCAATTATCTTTGGATGGTATAATGAAAGGCAATTTACATTGTATGTTTTAAACTTGTTCTGTGTTATGAAGTATCTAATTTTAACTAAATTTTATTTTTATCAAAGTAAATCAGGAATATAAATTGAAAAACCAAATACTGTCACAACTCTTATAAAAAATCATTGGCTTGCACTGCGCAGCAAAAACCTCACCTTGCCAGAGGTAGCCAGGTTCAAATGTCAGATATTTTCCCAGTGTCACATTGTCTTAGTCACTTTCATGTTGCTGTGGTAAAATACCCAACAACTTACCCAACACCAACAATTTATAGGAAGAGAAATTTATTTTTTCTCATGGTTTCTAGTGGTTTCAGTCCATAGTCAGTAGCTCTAAGGGATGTAGGGTGTGGAGGAAGAGCCTGGTGAAGGAAAGCTGCTCACATCATGGTAGCCAGGAAGCAAAGAATAAAGGAAGGAGCCAGGGAGGGAAACATACCTTTCCAGGTTATACACTCCCCTCTTGTGATCTTCCTCTTCTGTCAAGACCTCACTTCCTATAACAAGTCACCTGTAACACCGCCATAACCTGTTCAACTTCCGAAAGCCCCACCACTGAGACATGAGACTGGTGGGGGACATTCTAGATTCAAACTACAATGCACCCTTATTCTGCTAAATATGCTTTGTTGCTATTTCTGGAATTTTTTTATTGTTTACACTATAAAATTAAAGGAGGATGAGGAGAAAATTTAGCTACCTTTGTCATTATTTCTTCATTTTCACATTCAAAGACTTTCATAAAACTATCTTCCAAACATAGTTGCCTCACAAGTTTCAGCTCTCTGTGTTATCAATATTCACATCATAACAACTATGTCAATATTAATTAGATATGACCTATGAGGTATACTGTGACTACATTTCCATTCCTACTACCTTTTGTTTTCAGGAATCAGTAATTACCTTTCGCTTCTATTTATACAATTTTGTTATATGCCATATAGTGCATATAATGTATGATATGATATATACATATTGTCATGTTATCATACATAGTATTGTGTATACATGGACATGTTCACATTCATGCATATGTACCTATCATATGTTCACAGATAATTATCAGGGGTTAAATTCTCTTAGTATAGTCAAGATAGCAAAATAGCTCATTCTACTTTTTTCCTCTTTAGTGACGCTCACTTCATGCCCTCAGTAATCCTGTTCCATTATGGACCAATTGCCTGCTTCGCCTTTTCTACCTGATGCAGAACTGTTGTCTTAGAGTTTATCCATTTCTTGATCTGAAGCAATCCTTTTCCCTTTCCTCTTGTGTGGGATCTCTAGTTTTCTGTATTTCAAGCCTTCCCTATTAGTGTTCTAAGCCCTCGTTGTAGTATAGCACATCTTTTAGTAGCTTCCTGAGAAAAGATGACCAAAGTGTGGCTTTCTGTTTTTGAATATTGTACCCTAACTATGTCTATAGTCTATCATCATATTTGATTAATAGCTTGACTGGTATAGAATGATAGATTGGTGAAAAATACCTCTGTTTTCTTCACTGTCTTTAGGTTCCAGTTTTGCTATGATATCTGATGTCATTCTGATTCTCATGTCTTGATATGTTGCTTGATCTATTTTAAGTGCTTATGGGAACCTTTTACTTATGTCTTTGCATTTTTCCCATTAACTGATGATAGACTTTTTGAATTTATTCTCCAAGTTTCTTGTATCTTCTCTCCTATTTCTTATCTCTTCAAATTTCTTTCACTGTTTAACTTCGTCTCAGAGAGTTTTTCTTGCATTTATTTTCTAAATGTTCAATTGTTAAACTGCCATTGTTTAAAAAATGAATAATACTTTTTCTCTGAATATTCTTTGAGATAGTGTGCTCTCCTTGTCTCATCACTAGTTTCTGTATTTTCATCTGCATTATGTATTTTCCTTTCTTTTTTGTACTGGGAATCAAACTCAGGACCTTGCGCTTGCCAGGCAGGCACTTGGCTGCTGAGTTAAATCCCCAGCCTGCATTATGTATTTTCTTCTTTGAGTTTCTCCTTTTTTTAAATTTTTGCATTATCTTTTAGATTCCATGTTTTCTTTGATATTTGCTGATACTTGGCTGCCACTATAATGAACCACTGAAGTGTAGATTAGATCTGTTGCTTGGAACTGGTGGTAAGGAAAATCCACTGTGGGTCTTCATAGTATACAGGTGGAAAATTTGCACTTTGTTAAGGAATTTTCTTTCTTAAACTGGCCTGCATCTCCAAAGAGCATCCATGTCTCCCATTTGGAGGTCAGAAACTCAGTTGTCATTGTTTTGGCATCTAAGTAGGAAAACGGATCTAGAACAGTAGTGGTGACCCTACAGCAAGCATGCATCAGTGGGCTGTTTGTATCATGAAAAGCCCAAATGGTTTGCCATTACTGGTCTAGAATCTCACAATTAGCCAACTTGATTTTGACCTCACCTTACATTACATATGGGGCTTCACCCTAAATCATATAGGCAAACTTGCAAAGTTTTTCTAGCTCACATTCCTCAGCCTGTACAGAGATGAGCAGTAATATCTTCTGATGATGAATACTGAAGGGGATGTAGGTAGTCAGTTGGCTCCCATTTTTTAACATAACTTTCATTAATTAATTTTCTTGGCACACTTTTGATATACATAATGATCAGATTCACCATAGAGAATTTGTGGCTGTGCATAATATAACTTGATTCTTCTTTCTTCCCATTCCCCTCCTCCCCTCCTCTCTCTTTAGTCTTTCTTTCCCTCCTTATTTAAAAAAACTTTGTTTTCAATTTTTCCTTCTATTCTTTTCTTCTTCTTTCTCCTTTCTTCCCTCCCCTCTCTCCCTTGCTCCCCTTCCCATTTGAAAACTTTCTTCCTATTTTCCAATGCTTGTCATTCCTTTTGGTTCTTGTTTACACTTTTGATTTCTCATACAAGAGAAACAATGTGATATTCAAACATATGTGCCCAATTTACTTCACTTAAAAGTATGGACTCAAGATCCTCCATTTACCTAGAAGTGTCTCAAGTTCACCCTTCTTTATGGTGGAGTGATACTCCATTGTATAGAAAAGGCTTTTGAAATGAGTAGACACTTCTTGGATGAAGTAGAAACAGCAAATAAATATACAAAAAAACTTTAACATCAGTGGATGTTTGAGAAATATAAATTTAAAAAACACTGAAATTCTATCTCACTCCAAAAAGCATCAAGAAATCAGCCAGTAACAAATTCTGGCAGGGCTGTGGAGAAAAAGGAACCCTTCTACATTGTCAGTTAGAGTGTAGACCGGTGCAACTGATAGATTCTGCTAGCGTGGGGCTATCTGTAACATGACATCCCCCCAACTTGGTACTGGACCCAGAGAAACAACTAGCTCTCCAAAAGTAAACTCTGTTTTCCTTCTCATTCCAGAGATAAACCTCCCGCTCCCTTTTTGCACGTTTGCCAAACCCTCTCCAATCCCAAGACTCCACAACCCCCCAAGCCTCCACCCCAGCCTCCAGAAAATCTTTCTGTCTCCTGTTTTACACAGGCAGGTGCTCCTTCAAATCAGCTGTTCATATGTCATTTTGCCCACCTCCCAAACTCCTCCCCCAGCCAAAACTGATAAAGGTAACTACACTTCTTTGTTCTTGTTGAGAGCTTCTACACCCCTGGCCCCTAAAGCTCCCCCATGCCCTCTGCATTAAAGGCCTCCTCCTTATCTCTCTTGCTCTCATTTTCTCTGCTCCGCTTCAGATTGGGTGCCCTAAAATACTCAATCAGCAACCACTGTGGAAATCAGTGTGGAGATTCCTCAAAAAACTATAACTAGAGATTTTGTTTGACCCAGGTATTCCTCTTCTTTGTATCTCCCCGAAAGAATTAAAAGCATCATATCATAGCGAAATATGCACACCCATGTTTATAGCAGCACAATTTGTAACGGCTAAATCTTAGAAACAGCCCAAATGCGTGTCAATGGATGAAGGAATAAAGATGTGCTTTTTTCATACAGTGCAGTACTACTCTGCCAAATATACACTTTTGATGATAACTACTCTTTTCAGGTCAACTTGCTTACACTTTGGCTTCCGAGGATGGCTGTATATTCAGTCTCTGAGTCTTCCCAAGGTAGAAATGGGTAGTGCAACTTAGATTTACATAGATGGAAAATAAGAGAATTAGATTTCAGCATACTTGGCAGTGATATTATAGTGTCATTCTAGGAGATTGGAGCACTCTTTTCCTGGGAAATTGATAGACCTAAGAAAATGATACAAATTGAGTTTTCCTAGTCTAAACTACTCCAAAATCTACTTTCTGAGTTCTGACATGACACACAAGCAGAAAACTTCACTAATGTGAGAAGTTAGCAATAAAAATATGGACAACCTAAAATGTAAAATACAGTTAGCTTTAGGCAACATGTTTAAGATGTATACGAAATATAAATTAAATTAATGTTTTGACTTGGATCCCATTCCCGAAGATATCTTACGGAGTGCACATATTCTAAAATCTGAAAAAAAAATAAAACTCTAGACACTCCTGGTCCCAGAAGGCTGGATAAGAGATATTCATTCTGCATCTTGTTCACAGTCCCTGCTGCTACAAGTGGTTTTCACCTATCTCCACTGTGATGATTCAGCTACCACTTATCGCTCTGTCTTGAAATTTGTTTTAACAATTCATTTCAGTATCATTTTCTCAACCATATTCTCTATTGTTGCAGAATTAAATATACTTTGTTCTTTTACTCTTCTTTCAGTGAAGTGTGAAAAGAAGCAGAGTTAAATGCTTATGTTTATTTTACCATGTTTAATTGTATTCTGACAATAAATAGAAAAAATAGATAATCAATAAAAAGCAAAATAACTCACAATGATTAGCCCTTTGTGTTCTGGTGCTTTGCTGAAGCCATTACAGTGGTTTAGTACCTTAGAGTGCCAATCCAGGTTTTGGCTACTTTTTGTCTGTCCCACTAAAGAAAATAGCTATGCTTCCAAAATTTTCCTCATTCCTGCTTCAGAGAGGGTGGAGGGAAGCTAGCAGTACTGACCTAATGAGGAACATCACTGAGGGTAATAACTATATTTGATGATAGCACTAATGTCATTAAATATAGAAAGTTATTTAAAGTGTGCACCATCCATGTTTGGGTGATTAATTTCTGTAAACCCATGTATTTTATTTTCCAATATAGTTCATTTAAAGGTCTTTGCTCTGTTAATATGGATACAATTTGACTGTGAGTATCCTGACATAAAATTTACACGTGGATGGGAAAAAATTCTCCATAGGTTCAAACTGAAGCCCTGATCTTCCAAAGAAGACAACTAACCAGGCCAGAAACATAAGGTAGTTGCCCTCATGTATCCTATTTCCCTTTGTTAGTGGAAGAAACATCAAAAGTAGAGAAGGCATTAAATAATCATCCTGTTGGTGTTAGTAGATTTTCTTAGATGTACATGGAGAGAAATTATATATAGAAAACATTCAATATATTCTGATGCATATTTGTTGGGAAACTGAAGCTGAAATGATTCTAGGTTGTATGAACATAATGATTCAGCCACTCTTCTCTGATACATGTCTGAAACTTTCAGCAATAAGGTGTGACAGTCTTAAAAGGCAGTGTGGGAGAATCACAGAATAGAGAAAACATCATCTCTTGTGTACACTAAGCAGTATTCAGAGAAATATTGTAAGATATAAAACTTTGTGTGAATGTTATTGCTTGTACAAAATTTTACCACTTTACAGTGCTTCGCAAATTCATGAGACAGCACTTGAGAAAAATGTAAGCCTGAAAAGATTATACATCTTGTTCAAGATCACATAAGTAAAATAAAGGTATATGCCAAACTAAAACCTTGGTTTCCCAACTTCAAGTATTTATCCTACTCTAGTAGAGCTATATTCTAAAGAAAATCCTTCATAGCAAGAGAAAAATAAGTTTCATGTCCAAAATTGCATGTTATAGCTGTGTGGCCTTGAACAGGATATTGATTTCAGTTCATTCATTTGTAAAAATGAGAAATGGTCCTTCCATAGAACTATGGTGAAAGACAAATACGGAACATGTAAAGCACCAACTGTTGCTGAAGTCATGCTAGTTGCAAATATTTATTGTTTACACCAACAAATACTTAGCAAAAATCTACTATTGAACAGGCATAATGTTAGGTTTTGAAGTGATTATGTTAAACAATACATTCTTTTCTTGTAGACTAATTGTTATGAAGAAAATCAAATGGATTTGAGATGTAGAGAATAACAAATGGATCATATATACATATACTAGCATACAGAGGTTAAGAGGAATAAAACTAATAATGGTACAGCATAGATATGGGCATGAGTATGGATCAGTGTACATCAGAACCATTACAGTTTGAATAAATGGAATGAAAACAAAGATAAGGAGAAATTAGGCTCAGTGTGATTTACTGATGTACTGAGCATTAGCTTGAGGAACTTCAAACATTAATAGATTTCTGGCTTAAGTAATTGGATAGATTTTTGGAATATCTATGAATTTTCCAAAATGGAGGCCTTCGAGAAGTCACTGGATTTGAATCTGGAATCAGGTCAATGGAAATAAGATAGAAACAAATTTGAACATTAGCATCTGAATGGTAGCTGAAGCACGGGAGATAAGATCTCTTAGGAATAGAGAGAGCCTCGAGTATGAAGAGGGCTGGAGACATAGGCCTGGAGCGCTTCAATACTTACACACCAAGAAAAAGCAAGGAATTAGCAAAGGAGACAGAAAAAGCATTGATGAAATAAGAAAAAAACAGGGGCATATCATTATGTTAGCCAAGAGAAGATGGTTTCTAGAATCAATTCATTGTGTTTAATGATTCTTGAAGAATTATAACACATATAATAGTACAATGATGCTTGAATCTTATGTTTGTTTTCTTCTGGTCAGCACAGTTGGCTAGCTCCTTTTTTCATATTTTGTCTATTTGGCTACTGGTTAAGAAGCAAAAACAGAGACAACCAGAGTGATTGAGTGATACGGGTCACAGCTTCTTTTCATATATAAAAGAATGGTCAATTTTAGTGTATATTTATTTTTAGTGGTAAAGACACATAATATAAATTTATTCTCATGACACTTGTCAAGTATATGTTATACAGATGTTAACTACATGCGCACTGCTATACACAGATCTCAAGAACTTTTACATTTTTTGTGACAGAAACACTATTCCCATGGAATAATAGCTCAGTTTCCCCCCTCCTCTCAGTCCCTGTCAACTTCCATTCCATAATCTTGAGTCACATATTGCATTTATTTTTAACTCCTGAGGGACACCCATATGTTTTCCATAGTAGCGGCAACATTTTAGCCTTGTCTAAAATATACAAGGGTTCCAATTTATTCACATCTTCACCAACACTTGTTACATTCTGAAATTTTCACATGCCTTTTGTTCATTAGTAACAGCCATTCTAAAAGGTGTGATGTAGTATCTCACTATGGTTTTAGCCATATTTCCATGATGGCTGGAGATGCTGAACATCTTTTCCTATAGTTGAGGGTCATTTGTGTGTCTTCTTTTGATGAGATCGTCTCGAGTCATTTGCTCAATAGTTTAGTCAAGTTTTGTTGCTGTTGTTGAGTTGCAGAAGTTCTTTATATATTGCAAATATTCTTTCCCAATCTGTGAGATGCATTTTCACATTGTTGATTGTTTCTTATGATGAACAAAAATGCATAAATTTGATGTATTCATAATTTCTAGTTTTGTTTTTGTTACCTGCACTTTTGGTGTCAAGCCAAGTCTTTGCATATATTTTTACCCTAGTAACATCTCATTAATTTTAGCTTTAAACATATTGAAAACAGTCTCTGAAGTTGTAAATTGATTGGTCAGTGTGCTTTTTCATCTCTATTGAAGAACCACAATGAGATGCATTATAGTGTTTGCAGGCAGTATGGGATTTCAGAATTTCCTAGCCATAAACCCAAGCCTATCTGGCCCGCTGTAGCACACCATATGGCTTGCTTAATTAATGACTATTCTGTGATAACACCAATGACAGCATGTGTTCTATAATTCAGTGGCTTTAATGACCAACATGATTTTACTGAGATCAAAGGATCAAGAACTTATTAAAATTGAAACTATGAAAAATGAATATTAGAAAGAAGAAATCAAAATGAGTATCACTTGCAGACGATAGGATCTGCGCTCAGCAAACTCAAAGAATAAACTGCAAAGCCACTAGAGCATTTCAGTGTGGTGACTGTGTCCATAACCAATATACAGAAATAAATATTTTCTCATAGATATGAGATAACTAGCTTAATATAATTAAAAGAAGCTTTCAATTTCCAACATGCATAAAACCCCTCCATAAAATGGGAGGCAAATTTGGAACAGGCGACGGAGTAGCTTGGTTAAGGAAATTAACTCAATGAAGAATGGATAGGTACTGTATGAATAAAGCTATAAAGGTAGGCATGGGACATGAAGAAACAGGACATGGAGAAGCAGAGAAAAGAAAGAAGCATAATTTGCTTTTGGATAGGAAGCTATACTATAATAACTGTGCCAATTATTCCTAATTAAACTATAAACTTCATGTACTATCATTTGAAATTTAAGCAATTTGAAAACTTGACAAAATGACAGTAAAATTTATGTGGAAAAATAAACAATATACATTATCCAGGAGTATTTTGGAAAAGTATCTTTGGGCATATCATTCCTATCAAATATTAAAATTTATTGCAAATCTGCAGTAATTAAGGATGCTGTTGAGTAGACTGACAGATTGGTGCAACTGAAGAAGGTAGAAATACAGGATTTTCTTTAAATATAGAAGTATTAAAAATAGAAGCTGAGGTTTTATGTTCAGTTAAACCCATTAGAGGCTCAAGGAAGCCTGAACTAAATGGAGCTTCTTGCTTGGCTAATAGCCCAAAACTCAATTAAGGCAACACTTAATATTAGACAATTTCTTAAGCACTCCCATAAAAAGTATTTATAGCCCCTCCTCTCTTTCCTTTTGGGCTAACATCTATTTTTGACCATGTGTTATATATATTCTGCATAGTTGTATGATAATGTAAAAAGATGAATAAATGCATTCAGCACATTATTTCATGAATGCTTTTGCTGCTTTTCTATGTATCTTTAATAATAAACAAGAGTTCTATATTGTTCTGGAGTGAATACTCTATGATTTATTTTAAAACTAAGTTTTGTATACTTAAGTTTTGTCAGATTTTCATTTTATAAATAGCATAATGCTGTTTATTCCTCCCTTATAATTATTTTCTTGTAATACATTGTGGAAGCTACATTTCTGGAGAAAATCTTTTAGTACATATAAATTGCCTTTTGAATGAACTGCGTTAATGTACATTGTGATAAATAACTCTCGATGTTTAATTTGGTTTTCATAATGCATTTTCCCACTTCCATGGTACTTATAACTTGATTATATTTTAATTTATGTTGCACAATTTGATAGTGCTGTTGAAATTTTCTCATGTGTTTGATATACACACACATAGTTTTGTTTTAACTATTTAAATATCATTTCCTTGTCCATATACACATTCATTTTTCTATGTACCAGAAAACAAGTTAGATACAAATAATAGTCACTATTTAATGAAAACCTCTCTCCATGTTTTATCTGGTAGGAAATTTTCTTATTAACTAATGATAATCTTGCTTAATACTAATTTTATTTTTAACCTAAATAACTTACTGTGAAATAAAAATGAAAAATATAGGTTTCAAATATACATACAAAGGCAAATATTTTGAGATCAAATGTAAAAACCAAAGTTAAAGCACTTTTCTTTAACGACAACATAGGAGGCAAATTGGGAAAAGGAGAGATCAGCTTCGCTCTTTAGGATTAGTGTTGATGGTTCATCCTTACAACTAAGAGATATCTTAGGGGAAAAAGAAAGAAAATTGGTTGCTGTCTAGAAAAGGATGAATTAACGACACTGACTGGAGGAAAAACGGAAAGCTATGTTAGAACTAGTCATTGGAAACATTAATAAGTATTCACAAACCTACTCAAAGTAATGCATCAGACAATTTGTATTGCACACTTTAAGAAGACAAATTTTATATGAAAATTATTCAAGAATAGGAAATATGTAGAAGGCCTTCCTGATTCATTTCATAAAGCTCACTCAATTTCCATTCTGCTTTTGTTTGTGTCTAGATACTCCTCAAAAGCCTCAGGTTGTCATAGAGATTTTTTGAGAATAGCTGAATCTAGAGTGTGTGATTATTCATAGTGCAATGTTGGGATTAAGGGTACTGGGATTAGGGGTGGGTTATTGCTGGATGGGTCCACTGATTGGATTGGCACTGCCCTAATCCAACCATTTTATCCAATCTGGATAAAATATAAGGGACAAAAAGAGGCTTGTCTTGCACTCTGTTGTTGCTTTTGCTGTCATTCATCACCATGAATTGCTGCCGCCCTGCCTTGGAGCCAGTCAATTATGGACTAAAACCTCCACAAAAATGTGAGCTAAATAAACCTTTCCTCCCTTAACTTGTGGATGTTAGGTATTTTGTCTCAGCAATGAGAAAAGTAACTAACACACATACAAAAACAGATGATGAGAAAGGAATATCATCACCAAATTTCACCAAATGAACATATTTTCAAAGGCCTTATATAGACAGTACTGCAGAAAATGATCATCCAGCTTCAAGTGATAACCGTGAAGGACACAGTAATGTAGGATTTGTTGGAGAAAGATGTAGGGCTACAAGTTCATAAGGATTCTTATTAAAAACCAAACAAACAAACAAATATTAGCCCATGCTGTATCATGATGGGAAAGATGTAGCATTGAAGAAAATAGATTATTTGAGAGACAGAATAATTGCCAAATGTTTTCTAGTAAACAAAGAGGATTGAATTTAATATAATGGAGAGGTCAACTATAGAAATAGGAAAGAATATAGAGTACAGGGTCCCAGGCATTACCATAGTTAATGATGGTGAGGGCATCAGGAAGTTACTGTCCGAATCTTTCTCCTTTCTTTAGGAAAAAAATAGAGTAGAACGAGGCAAGGAGATACCTTGAGAATATGTTATGAATTCAAAGTAGCATCAGTTGTTGTGGTGAGGTGTTTTCTGCCAGTCACATTCAGGTGCATGGATGTACATGAGGATTGTCTGAAAACAATGAGTTAGAAGATAGAGAAAGAGAGAGAGAATCAAGAGAATTGAAAGCATATGCAACTGGGTAATTATATTGATGAACCATAGATTTTAAGGTTATTAATGAGGAAAGTTAAGAACATGAGGGACTGAAGAACACAAAATTATGACACATCAATGGGTTGGAGGTCCGACTACAACAAAAGATGGCTAGAGATGAGTAGCAGAGGAAATGTACAGAAAAAGAAGGAGCTGTTGGCAAAAGACTGAGATTTATCAAGTCAAGGTTATGGGGGAATGGATCAAATGACATATGTCTAGGATAGAACTATGGAAGTTTAGAGGATGAGGTAGGGTAGAAGACAAGATCCTTTAAGTGAGAAGAAAGGTTAAGAAATTTTGAATCTTGGGCACATCGGGGCGGGGGAACCTGGTCTTCCACTTGCAGGCCTTGCGGTATGAGGGATATGGGAGAGAGGAAACACCCTTATCAGAGAAAGTGACAGAGGAAGGAATGTCCTCAGAGGACAGCAGAGCTTCAGTTAGAGCAGAAAAGTGCAGGGAGTTTTCAGAAATTAGGTCAGGGGTGTGTGACATTTTTGTGGATAACTGACCGTGAGTTGTGGAAAACAAGGGAATGATTTCAACCAGTGTGGGAGGAACGGGCAAAAAATGAGATATACAGAGTCGTTTGGGGAACAGATCTTAAGACATGAGGCCTGTCTGTTCTGACAGACATACTGCAACAATATGACATTGAGAAAACAGGCTCCCTATCCACACAGAACAATAAGTCAAGTAAATCGCTTTAGTTGTTGAAGAATCATAGCTCTAGAGATAGCAGCAATCATCAGTGCAGAAACCATGCAGAGGGACAGAGGTCTCAAAATTCTCATAAAAGAATTGTATTTTTAAAAGCTATATAGTATTGCAGCAAAAATGATACTACTATAAATTGTTGAAATGTCTGTTATTGGAGAAGTTTTATGTGGAGCATATTTGAGTTGGAATTGATCTAGACACAGTTGCCAGCTTTACCACATACAACTGTGTGATCTGACCCAAGATATTTAAATGTCTCTAAACTTTAGCCTCCTTAGCTGTATAATGGACATAATAGAAATACCCACTTATAAATATTTAAGCAAGAAAAATGCATATAAAATACCAGGTACAGTTGTTGACATAGGTGCTGAGGTGATCTGAGCAATAATTGTTACTGTAAGGCAAATTTATAGCAAAATTAAATAGTAAGTAAAAAGCTAGGTTAGAAGACTTAGATTCACCTGTGCACTTGGCTTGTAATTCTTAGGGAAGTTTTCAATGTTTGGTTGTATAGACAGACTCAAAAACAATCTAATCACTATCACTACCTCTTGTACTTACTTTCAAGCAACTCTCTGACAACTGGCCTCACATATATGCTGTCCTCACAACAAAATAAAGGTATTAGCAATCTCTTTTTGTCTGGTTCTTCCCCTCCATAATGCTAACCAACTCCAGTACTTATTCTGTTCTTTCCTTTCAATTCCTTGTAGGATGTAATTTAAGCTGCCTAATTTTTTTTTCACTCCGTGAAATAAGAGTAAGAACCTTCCTATTGCCACCACTCAAAATGATATGGGGAGAGTTAATGAAATAGAGTTTAGATTCAGCTTCCATGGTAATTAAGTCTAAGAAATGTCAAAGTATATTAAGTTATTCAGAATAAGTAAAATAAAATATAAAGGTATTAATATCACAGTATTGCTATGCTGGTTTTTTATCAGAAAAATTAGGTTCTTTCCTTAAATTAAAATCTACATGCATAAATTCACTAAATTTTAATCAGAATTCAATAAACCATATAACATTTGAGTTAGACAGAGCACTGCAATCAACTAGTACAACTCTGGTATGCTGACATGGAAACCAGAACCTTAAGAACAGGAGCGACCCTCTAAGTTCACGTTGCATTTAGTGATTGTCAGGTAAACGTCCATTATGTCATCGTGAAACAAGACAAAATATGCTTCATTAACATATCCAGAGAAAATTATCATCATTCAAAATTTCCTAAAGGAAGACCCCTGACCTTAGTTTAGTTCTTCAGAAATCCTATTCTGTTAAGAATTCCAATGTGTAAGACAAGAAAACAGCCCTGACCTCCAATCTCTCACTGGTCCCAAGAATCTCAGAAGCACAAAAGCTGTATTTAACAAACCTCAGAGTAATGAATAACATCGTGGTCATTTCAAGCACATAATCTGGACCACAGAAAAGACTGAAACAAAACATCACAAAGAAGCTCATTGTTCTCAGTCATAAAAATTGCATAATATTTGGAAACTTTTGTTTCTTCAGTGATCTGTGGCTTTGGTTTTGCATAAAAGTGAGAGACTAATGGATCTATTAATCTTCATTACTCTAATAGTCCTCAAAATCCTATTAGGGTAATGAAGATAGAAACGATTTCAGCTTCCTCATATGATTACGGCCACTGCTGATCAGAAAAACTATATCAGAATTTCTCTATCAGTGCTGTCTTATTTCCAACTCTAAAATGAAGGGAATATTCCAAATGTAGAGGGTGATAATTTTGAAATTGAGACTGTTTAAAACTTGAAGCACTGTCATATATCTCTGACAGTATTCAAAATGCAAACCAGAATAGGTAAGAGGTGTTAGTCAAAGAGAGCACATATTTTAGATGTACTTCCTTGGAAAATGTTTGAAATACATTTAGAAACCTGGTGAGATTCTTTAAATTCAAATATGATTGCCTTGATAAATAATACTGTATCATCATAGAAATAGTTTATTCCTTTCTGAATCATGTAGCTACTTCTCACAACTGCAATAAAGGCAGTTACAAACGTGCTAAATGTATTAACATGGACTGGGCTTAACAAATCTGATAATCTTACATGACACATGAAGGATTCCCATTCTTCAATCTCAGAAGCCTACACTGATTGTCAATTTATATTTAACACAGACTCAGAATATAAAAGAAGCTACTCAAAATGCTACCAAGTTACTATTATAAATACTTAGCAGACATATACAAATACTTGCCTCCAAAACACACAACCTTACCCAAACTAGATCTCAGCGGGAAAAGGAGGAATCAGTTTTATGGATCAATAATTAATATTACTAGGACATATCACTACCCAAATCTTGTTGAAAGATGGAGTTCTGCTCCCCACCCTGACCCCCAGTGATGCTTCTTTTCAAAGCTCCTATTTTCTCACTTGGTTCTTCAGACCCATAATAATTTGATTCCCAGGACCTTAAGAATGAGTCTTAGTTGCCTGCTGAATAATGAGAGACTCAGAAGCAGTGTTTTTTAAGATCAGTTTTGCTTAACAACATCATCTTAGGCACTTTTAAAGACCTCCATGATTGAGCTCCACATCAGATCAATCAAATAAAAAGCCAAAGGTAGGACCCACACTTCAGAACTTTTAATGCTCATCACCAACTCCAGCCTCTCCAAATTTCCAAACTAAAGAAATGTATAGCAGTCTCTGAAGTGCACTGTACATTTCCCTATTGTTTTACTGTTCTGCCACTAATATTGCTGTGAGAGTGATAATACCTGCATGGTTCCAGACAGAGAAAGACCAGGACATACGCCTAGCTAGAACAGATGGATATGGAAGAAAGTCACATCTTTCTCCAAAAGTAACAGCTGGAGGTAGATTTGGGAATCATCCAGTTTTGGTTAATATTGGAAGAATTAGGGAAGCGCATGTATGCTAATACATCTCCTTTATCTCTAGAACACAAAGTCAAGGCCAGACAACTGGGACAGTGATGCTTTGCACAACATTTTAAAGACCATCAAAAAAGCTCAGTAATCAAGATAAATAATATTTCAATGCAGCATTTTTAACAGTCTAAATTAATGGAAAAAATCCATGATGGGTAAATTGTAAATAAATCCTACACTAACATGATTCTCTTACTTGTTTCTTTCTAAAGTAGTTAGCCTGTGAAATTCTGTTAGCCACATCTGGTCCTGGAGAAATACCATCAAGTTCTAGGTTCACTTGAAATCCAGAAAAGGAAGACACTTACATTCAGGAGAAAAGTGATGGGACTCCTTCCAGGCCAACTCAGGTTGAGATGGAATAAACTGTACCCTGAGCTGCTGAGGAAAGTAACTCGCCTGCATTTCAAATTCAACTACAAACAACCTTACTGTGGTTATCCCAAAATAAATCAAAGTGCTATGAAATGGAAAGAAAGATGAGGAGACCTAGGACAGAAGTTCCTCAAAGCATTGCTGAGTGTATGGAAGGGTCTGGGAATAATTGGATAAAATGGATAGAAAAAGACAGCTCTTTGTCTTCTGTGTAGCTCTTTACAGTTGAATCTATAGAACCTAAACCAAGTATTTCTAAATGGTTTTCTAATGGTTACATTTCAGGCCGTAAGAAACTTCAGGAGACAGGTGGAGATGGAAAACTTCCAATTTTTCCTGACGTGCTCATTGAAATGTTATAACAGTGATGGCAAAACCACGGCATGCATGCTGCAGTGGGATGTCTGTATAATTGAAAGTTCTACAAGATTTTCTGTCACTGTACTAGAATTATGAATGAATGAGTGTGTGAATGGTGGAATGGGAAGGCAATACTGTGGCTGTATTAGAATAGAACTTTTCTCTACATCTTCAAGGACACAAAAAAGACATGTTGGAGTCTGCAGCAGGGAGATTTTGTGGAGCTGGGAAGAAAACCTGAGGATAGGGGAAGAGGAAAAGACAGTAGAAGGAAGGGGGAGTAGAAATGATCAAGATGCAATATGTGTATGTCATAAATCCCCAAGATGACTACAATTGTTATGTACTGAAAACACGTACTAATTTAAAAAAGAATCCTGGTCTGTGAGTTCAGATTTGAAATAATGCTCAAAATGGTTATGTATAAAAAAAAGCAGGATCAAGAAAAATGTTAAAGGGGCTGGGAGTGTAGTTTAGTAGTACAGTGCCTGCCTGGCAAGTGTGAGGTCCTGAGTTTGATTCCTGGTGTTCAAAAAAGAAAAAAAAAAAAGAAAGAAAGAAAGATGTTAAAAATATATACATTAAAAAATTCATGTCAATACATGGCATAAAATACAGATTAAAATATAAAATAAATATTGTAAATAATGAGATCCAGCAAATACAAATTTTAATGATAATGATATGTGCTATGCTAAATTTTAAAAAATGAACATCCATGATAAATTATGAAACGAACACCCAGCATTGCTGGGAAAGTGTAAATTACATAAAATATATAAATCTATGAAGAAATATCAATTTAAATCAATTTTAAGTTGTCTCAAGCATTATGATATAGAAATTATATTTTTTAAAGGTTGTATCACATGAAAATAATCAGAAAGAGAGATATACAGCAATAAATAAGAATGTTACTCCTAGAATAAATTTATAATTTTTTAAAACAGAAAAATGTAAACATTCAGGTATAAGAGAATGGGATCAAAAAAACTAAGGGACACTCATAATCACATCAAGTACAGGCCTTTAAAATTTGAGAAATATGGGGAAATATTGATTACCTAATATAAATAAAAATAAAGCCGGATAAAATACATCAAATTTATTATAAAATAGTAAAAAATAATAATCAGGAAGGGCTTAACTTAGTTATATCTTAATTATATAAATATGTATTTCAGTTTAAACTGTGAGCTTATGCAATTTTCATAGTGGAAAATGTATCTTTGAAAGGCAGATGCAAGGCTGAATAAAGGCCTCTGATTTGATAAATACACTGTATTTGGAGGAATGACACCACCCTTTCGGAGTGTTTCTTCTGAACTGCCACTTCCACTGTGTCTGTAGAAGACAGTTCCAGTGTTCTATGAGGGCTTCAGTTTCTGGATGGTGCATTATGAGGTATCACCAGTATAAGAGATGGCCATGAGCTCATTCCTAATGAGAGCCTTTTATGTGAAGTACATAATAAAGGTAAAATGCTGTGCTATGCATGGTAGGCCTATAGAATGTCAGGCCTATGGATCAGGAACCCATAAGGTCACATAGAGGAGAGCTAGGTAAATCTCTATAGGCAAGTAGGGCAAATTCAAGACAGGACAAGTGTCTATACTTACTAGGATCCACTGATGACCATTCCCAAATAAAGAGGGCTAATGTAGTTGCCCTAGTTTAAATGTGTTCCTCAAAGTTCCAGTGTTGGAGACTTGATCTTTGAGGCAACAGTATAGAAAGCCAGCACCTCTAAGAAGAGATTAGTTCTTAAGGGCTCTGCTCTTATGAATATATTAATGTCATCATTGCAGGAAAAGTTTTACTATTGTTACTATCAGTTTGCTATAAAGTGAGTTCAACACTCTCTTGCTCTCTCTCATCACATAATGCCACCACATGTTATAATACAGCAAAAAGACCCTTATACAGAGTAGCTCTTTAATTTTGTACATCCTAGCCTCCAGAACTGTGAGCCAAAACAATGTTGACCGTTTATAACTTATGCAGTGTGTGGTATTCTGTTAAAGTAGCACAGAATAGACTGAGATAGGAGTCAGTCCACTGCATGGTCAGTTAGTCTCCTTGAGGAATGATGTCATAATGAGAATTTAGGATTGTTCCGGGTTACTGACAAGGTGCATACTAACAGACATCAAGCTGGTATGGTAGCTCTCATCTATAATCCAAGATGCTCAGGAGACTGAGCCCAGAGTATTGCAAATTTGATGCCAGCCTGAGCAAGTTAGCAATATCCTGCATCCAAATATACAAAATGAAAAGGATTGGAATGTATCTCGTTGTAGAGCACTTGTCTAGCATGTTCCAAGCCCTTGGAGTGAGAGGGAGATGAGAGGAGAGAGAGAGAGAGAGAGAGAAAGAGAGAGAGAGAACTAGGCTAATAGAAGTCTATGGTGACAGGTACACATGTGGCCTCCATCTCTGTCACCATGGACACTCATTCCTGTGCCGCATTATACCACATCTGGAGCACTGACAACAAACCTGAGTGATGTCAACTAAGCGAGTCATTGCACCAACTTCGAAGTGCTTCTCTGAGGTGAATGGTCGGTCTCCTGTGAATAAAATGGTTTAACATTCCATGTGACTCCCATATGTTTGTCCACATGACTTTTTGTTAGACTGTTTTCTCTTCAGTCTTTTAGACCTTGGCATTTTAGGCCCCAAAGTAGAAGGCCAGGTTATTAATCACTGTCCATAAATCTGAATCTTCCTCCTTTAGGTCTGCCTTAGTTAATTTTCTCTCATTGCTGGGACAAAATACTTAAAACCCAAGGTTAAAGGAGGAAAGGTTTTTTTTTTTTTTCTTAGCTCACAGTTTGTGGAGGTTTCAGTTCATAATTGGCTGGCTCCAAAGCAGGGTTGTGTGGTAGAGAGGCAACCATTCATGAGGGCAGAAGACAGCAAAAGCAGCAAGAAAGGAGGAGAGATGGGAGCCTCCTTCTGTCTCTTTTATCTTATCCAGACTGATGGGATTAGACCGGTGTCAATGCAATCAGTGGACTGATCCAGCAGTTACCCACCTGTAAAACCAGAACCTTTAATCCCAGCATTGAGCCATAAATCAATCACAAACTCTAGATTCAGCTGCCTCTGAAAAAGTTTGGCCCCCATGACTGCATGAGAATTTAGGGGTACATTCAGACACAAACCATAACATTCCACCACTGCCCTCCTCAAAGACTCATGTACATCCCTTTATGTAAAAGGCATTTAGTCCATCTCTTTGAGTTGCCAAATTTCTAACAGTTTCAGACTTGCTGAAAAGTCCAAGTACCAAGTCTCATCTGAGATTTAAGGCAAGCTCTTCACTGTGAATACCTGTAGAAATGAAAAGAATTTCAGACACTTCCAACATTCAATGGCACAAGATAGATATTTCCATTTCAAAAGGTACAAAGAGGGGATACAAAGTAATGGGACCAAAGCAAGTCTAAAATCCAGCAGGAAACCAGAAAGTCCTGCAGCTCCATGTGTAGCATCCCGAGGCAATCTGTGGCAAGATGTGAACTCCAAAGGGCTTTGGGTGGCTCTGCCCCTATGTCACTTCCTGTGGTAGTAGCTCCCACAGCTTCTCTCTTAGGCCTGCTTTTCTCCCTCCTTGCAGCTTTCCTTAGATGATCCACATTCCTGGCTTCTCCAAACTTCTGGGACCTCCACCACACCTTTGTCTTCATACTCACAGCTTCACACATTGCCCTTTCAGGGGTAAACTTCCTGGCCTCCCAGACCTTCTGAAATCTGGATGAAAGCCTCCCTAATCCCACAACTCTTGCATTTTGCATGCACCAAAAACCAGTACCACGTGCATGATGCCAAGGTCTGCTGTCAGATGGAGCTGTAGTCAGGCTTTCCTCTGTCTTGGCTGTAGGGGTCAAGTGCCTGGATCTCTAGGCACTCTGAATCCAATTCTGAGGCCCAAATCCTCTATGTTTCCACTGTTCTGAAACGTGGTGTTCTGGGGAAGTAAAGTCTTTCACTTTTGCAGCATTGAGACTGCAATGAGTGGAGTACTGCTGCATCTTGTGGTCCCCTCAGGGCTTCTGTTCTATTCTCCTGTTCCTTCTCAGCAATCAAGATCTCCGCAACTCTACCTTTGTGATCTCCAGCTTACTGGAGCTTTCTTTCCACCAAATTCAAAACGTTTAAATCATTCCTCTGTCCTCTTTGCTCTTGATTCTCAGCATAGATCTGGTCAAAATTTCCCAACAGAAGCCATGCCACAGCCTCAACATTAGACTGCCTTGAAATTTCTTCTGCCAGATAAATTAGTCTGCCGTCCTTAATCTCATTCTCAGGCAAAGGCTCTGGGCGTTAGCAAAATTCAAACGAACTTTCTGCAAAGTCATTACACACATTGTCTGGAGTCCCAACATCTAATGCAGTCTTCCTTCCCATCAGAAACCTCCTGAGCCTAGTCTTTACCAGCAACGTTTCTATCAGCCTTCTGGCCTTCTGAGCTCTGAACAGAATCTCCCATCAAGTACAGCCTAAATTGTACCAGCTTTGCTTTTTCTGCCACATATCTAAAGCTTTCCAGACTCTTCCCACAAGCCATTCCCAAAGGCTCCTGAACCACATGGTCAGGTATAACCACAGCAATGCCTCCATTTCTCTGGTATGAAATTCTGTTTTGGTTACTTTTATCATTGCTGAGACAAAATACCTAACACCCAAAGTTAAAGGAGAAAAGGTTTATTTAGCTCACAGTTTGTAGAGCTTTCTGTCTATAATTGGCTGACTGCGAGGCAGGGTAGCACATTGCAGAAGGACAGCAGTTCATGGCAGCAAAAGACAGTAAAAGTAATGAAAGAGAAAGAGAGGGAGGGAGGGAGAGAGAGAGAGAGAGAGAGAGAGAGAGAGAGAGAGAGAGAGAGAAACTCTTTCTGTACCTTATATTGCATGCAGACCATCAACTCTAGGTTGGGTGTAGCATTCACACTATTAATCCCAGCACTGAGCCAAAGTCTAGATTCAGCTACCTCTGAAAAAGCCCATCCCCATGACCACATGAGGATCTGTGGGGACACCCAAACACAAAATATAGCAAGGACCTTTTACTCACTATACAAAGTAGAAAATCAAGTATACTTCTTGTAGTTCTTATCATTAAGATTTCTTGTCTCTGTGTTACAAGGCCTTGTACTGATGTAGTATGCTGTCTCATACATAAATCCAACTCAAGGTTTTTCATCTTGTTTCACTTGGTAGAATAGAAGGTCCCTCATATCAATGAATAAAAGCCAAGGAAGGGACACTGATGTGACTCTTTAAATAACAAGAATTCAGGGTCCACACTTCTGCATTATTTATGTTCCCTGCTCATGCTTTTGTTCAATTCAGTTATAATTTCCATTTTATAGAAAGCTTCTGGTAGGCATGTCTGACTGTATCACTTACTGGGCCTAAGAAAATTTAATTCAAAAGGAACAGTTTTGGATATATATTTATTTGGTGACTAATAGTAAAGTGCCCTGTTTCTACCAGGGCCCAGTAATACTCCAAGAGTTATTTCTTAAAAGGCATGTATTTCTCTGTTATGAATGGCACTGCTTTTTTCCAGAATACCAAAGGCTTATTTTGTGGCTATCCCACTGAAACATTATTTTCTTTTTTAATATTCATTTCTCTAATAACATAGGGTTTATTTAATTACATGGACTAAGTGACAGATATGACTGCATTATGGCCTAGACATGCTCCAATGCCTTTTACTTGTTTGGTCTCCACTCAACCCTAATAGACTTCCATATCAGTGGGTGTACAGGCTAGAACCATATTACCAGGAGTGGAATTCTAGGACTCTAGCATTTAAAGACTGCTACAAGGTGTTGTGTTTTCTTTTTCTTTAACAGAACATAACAATTTTTTTTATGAAGTCTCATAAGCATGGGTGTGTCAAACTCGTGTTTATTCTTTAGAATATTTCTATTGATGGATTATTAATTTTAATTTTATGAGTTTCATTATATTAAACAATGAGTGATTAACAGGAAAAAAATCACAAAAATAAAATATTACATTTTTAATATTTATTGTTAAAAACCCTCAAATTTTTCAACATTCAACTGGTTTTACATGAACAAAGTCTAAAAAGGAACAGAAGAAATAGATTCATATATAAACTACAATGAAAATACCAATAGTGCTCTACAAGGTCCAATATTGTTCTCACTGTTGTGCTTTATTCAATATTCTGTTTTGATTGGTTTTATTCTGTTTTAATTTTGGTTTGATTTTGCTATACCTGATGGAATGGGCAACTATTGTGAAGATAACAAGATATACTATGGTAGCTATTGTTTTCCTAGTATCCTGCTTTGACATTCTGTACCCGTTCCACTTCTTTCTTTTGTTTGACTTTGTTCTGTTTTGTTTTGTTGGATTTTACCCTCTTTAAAATAAAATTTAAAAAATTATCTTTGCTTCATTTATCACACCTAAGGCAGTCTTTGCACATGAAAACAGCATGTTTCATACAGACATATTGATACACTGACAGCACGTGTGTTTTGCTTTCCTGGCCTTTTTGTAAGATGTACTTGACATCTTGCTGGTCTTGCTGTTTTGTAGGGAGGTTCTTGTTATATTATGCAATGTATAGTTAATAGTAACATAAAATACCAAGTAGTTTCATACTTTTGCACACTGTCCACACTTTGCCTTTTGTTGTACCAAGTGGGTAAACACAAAAATTGATCCCTGTATCCCTCAGGCAATGGTATTGAGACACACAGCTAGCTACTATTAAGCTAAAGTAAAAATTTACAGTTGGAAAATAAGGGATGTGTTTGAGAAACTCGGTATTACGCTCCAAATAGGGATTCAAAATGCATGAAACAGTGTATCTTTTACATTGGAGGGGATATCCCAAAATGTCCCTAATGATTAGAAACCTAAAAAACACACTGAAAGTGGAGGTCCCTGAAAGTTTACAGGGTTTATTTCTCACCCTCTGGAGTACATGTGTCTTGAGAACACCTCCAGTCTAGTAGTGACTTCAGTCCTTTCCACTTGGTATGACATTATCAGTGCAATAGATAACTATGATGTTCTGTGGGGTGGTTAGATAGTCCAAATCACCTCAGAGTATATTATAATAAAAATAAGATGAATTGATATACCCATGATACTATGTTTATGTCTATCCCATGTGAATGAAAATTATTCCTGATTCTCTTTGCTGTTTAGAATGGAAAAAGATACATCTGCTAAATCAATAGCAACATGTAATATATCAGAGGGCTTATTAATTTGCTCTACTAATGACACAATGTTAATGCTTGGCTAACACTGTGGTAATATATAGTCATTCATCAAGATGAGCTCAGCTTGAAAAATTAAATAGAAATATAATTAGGAGCATTACTCTTTCATTTTTTACACTTTAAATGGGAGCACTGATTTCCAATATACAGTCCCACAGTACGTTAAATATTATTTTTTATTTCATGTCTTGTCAATCAGTTTGAGAGTTTTCTGCTTGATTTTACCTAACATAGAAACTCATTTCATAGACCAGGGACCCAATGTGGAGCTTAGTGCAATCTCAAATGTATAAATTCAATTGTGCATGGGGGAACTGGGAAACGACCACAATGTTTATTTGTAGCCTCAGTGAGTCCAAAAAGAGTCACACATTATTCAGGACTTCATTTATTACATGGCTACTAAGTTTGTGCCTTACAGATGCAAAGAATGTGACAGCACTGTGGGTTTTTGTGCATCAACGTCGTTTATCTAAAAGTTTTCAAAATGTCTTATACTTCCTCCTTGTTCACTATAGTCATCTATATCAAGGATTCTCAGTCTTTTGGTAGAGGGACTTCCAGAATAAACACTATAATTTTTAAGGGGCATTTTTTCCTAGGAACATTACTATTCTTTTATTCATTAGATAATAGAGCTGGAAATTGACTTACGGTTAGGAGCCAAGCAAGACAATGTAACTTATCAGATCAGTCAACCACAGTCTCTTGTTCCTCTGTTTATATTTGTTTAATAATGTTAACATCACCTTTGTTGACTTTTGTTTACTCTGCCTCAAAGAATACAGTGCTCCACTATGTCTACAACTATGTGTAAGTTAAGATCTCTTAACTTCTCTTTAAATCTTACTAGTCATTATGGCATGTGTGACATCATGTGTGCGGACATTTAAGTGCTGATGCTTGGTCTCTGATATTTTGAGCCCTCATTTACCTATGGATGTCAATAAACCCAAGTCCATGACTGCCCCTCCTACTATCAGCCCCAGTCTGTAAAAGAAAACAACTATGGAACTTTTTAGTGATACTCAGTATGTAGTGTTTTATTATAGTAGCACAAAGAGACTAAGACAGTGGGTCCTGCAGATTCATCGCTTTAGTACTCTGAGTCTCTTTTTGCTTTCTGTATTATTTTCTAGAGTTAACCAGTCATTTCCACTTCACTGAATTTTGATCACAGCTTTTTCCTGACTTTCAAGAGCCAAGTTCACTGCAAGTTCGCTCCATTTTCTGAGGAAGCTGGTAGGGCATGAAATACTACATCTCTAGAAATATCTTCCAGCTCATGAATGCTTGCCTGTACAGTCTTGTATTATTGCCTCCTCATTCAAATATCTTTCAAATCACCAAATCCAATCCTGAGAGTATCATCCTAGCTCCTGTCAGTACTTGCCAGCTAATTATGATTATATAATGATGTTGTTCCTTCCTTGTAGGCTTAACATATTCCAAGTTAGGTTACACTAGGATTAAAACCAGTTATGTCAGTGGCTGATTTTGACTTTTCATAACTGGCCTTATTTTGCTAGACATTGAAATATATCTGGGCCTCTGGAACTCTCCATTAGGATCTTCAAGTGTTGTTCAGCTGTTTCTCTTTGCACTAAGGATGATGAGAGCAACTTTATGTGCTTCCAACTACCAAAGAGGTCTTGGTTTTCATACTAAGGTTTGCTGCTTGTTTATAGCACTCAGTTTTTCAATTTATCAGCTTCCTCTGTGGTCAGTCGATAAAATTTAATATTAGTTAGCCAAATCTGTAATATTGGCAAGCATTATACTCCTCATAATCTTCAAATGCAGACATTATTACTTTAAGTACAAGATTTTCCCCCACCAAGATTCTTTCCCAGTTCATCTCCTAAGAAATCTTTAGCACTTAATCCATCAACTTGTACCAGGGACTACGCATGCCTAACCCACCAACCAAGCACTGCCTTTTTGCCTGATGAGTAGTGGATGAGCCATAAACAAATCTTTATCTTTGTCTGTTTTCTCAGACCACATTATTTCTGGTGGGGGTGGAAGAAAGTTTGGGTGGAAATACATCAGTGAAGTCTAGGGAAGGTCCACCAAGATTGTAAGAGTCCTTAAGCCAAAGTCAGTTGTAAGACAAGTTCAGCATCCCACATGAATGTTCCTGCCTTAATTCCTTCTGCACTCAATCATTTCTTGGGAGCAGTCCACAGGAAGTGTAGCCTCTGCAAAAATATATGGTTGGATATCAGAACTCACTAGTTTAAGTTCATCTACACTTGTAATTGGAAGTCAGTGGGGGATATTCTCATAGCTGCCATTACTGAGAAAGTGGTAAAAGGAAAGAAAGACTTGAGAGGATGAGAGGAAATAAGGATTTCCATGTTGAATGCTCAATGTTAGTTTTGAGTTAAATATTAAGTTGAAGATATAGGTAGAAAATTTGATATTTGAAATTCAAAAGACAGATATGGACTCTCCATGTAGGTTTGAGATATTTGAACATAACAGCTGCTTATCATAGGGATAAATGTGATGATTTACACATAAAGTATAGAGAAAGAGAGGGGAATGTTACCTGAGTTGAGAGGAATTTCAGTTTTTAGGTGTAAGATAAAGAATAACAAATGCACTGAAAATGAGTTACCTGTGAGGAAGGAGAAAAGTGGAGACAATATGTTGTCAAAGAAACTGAGAGAGGAACGTTTCAAAAAGAAAGGTGCAAGTTCTTGTGTGTCTGGTTCTGAGAGATCAAGTAAGATGAAAAATAAAAAGACCCTACAATTACATAGCTTATGGTCACACACTAAATGCTGCATACCCTTAAATTTATATCTCGAAACCTAACACCCCCATGTGATAGTAATTGGAGATGGAAAACTTTCAGAAGTTATGAAGAAGAAGTTATTAAGTCATGAGGGTGACGATCTCATGAGTTTAATAATTAATAATCTTATGGAATGAGGCCCCAGAAATCTCCTTAGTCCCTTTTCTCATGTAAAATTGCAGCATGAAGATGACCATCTACTTTTAAACCAGGAAGCAGATTCTTACCAGAGACCAAACCTAGCAACTTGATTTTGGATTTTCCACATTCTATATCTGTAGAAAATACACTTCTATGGTTTTTTGATAAATTGCTAGTCTATTGTATTTTGCTATAGAAGCTTGAGTGAATTAAGACTAAGACATTACATGATTCCATTAGTTCATTGCAGAGAAATGGTGAGGCTATGTTTTTGCCCACTTAAAACTGTTTGAAGCCACAGTATTTACTAAGTACTTAGTCTGTGCCAAACATTGAACAAGCTCTGCAGGTCTGAAACAAAATAGTATCCTCTGAAGTTGAAGTCCATTTAACCAATTGAAAGACACATACCCTGATAGATGGATGCGTGAGAACTTACAGGAAAAGTGACACCTAATCCATCTATAAGAGTACAAAGGAAATAAGGTGAGTGAAGGCTTACTAGAAGCTACATGGAACTTAGTCTTATGTTTGTCTGTGTTCTAACTTTGTCTCACTTTGCCCTTTTAAGTGTAAATGAACCTTAACAAATTTTGGAATACATCATGGCAAATATTTTCTTTAAAATGATCTTTATTGACTTTGAGTTTTAAATTTATTGAGTTTTTATTGTTCATTGCTAGCCTGAATTTTATTTCCATGATCTGTACTTTTCATCAAAAATTTATCTTATCACAGGATGGTCACTGTCATAATAGTTATACCCTATGTCTTCTTCAGGAGACTTTCACTTATCACTACACTGTTGTGATTCTTCACCCTAAGTTATCCTTTTTTTTTTTTTTTTTTGCATTTCAGCTAACTGAAAATGTGTGATTCTTTTCATTTATTTATGCACTCCTTTTTTATTTTAAAGATAGTAAAATCCAACAAAACGAAACAGAACAAAGCCAATCAAAACAAAACAGTAGAACTGACACAGAACTTCAAAGCAGGATACAAGGAAAGCAACAATAGCTGCCATAGTATATCTTATTATCTTCACAATATTTGTCCTTTCCATCATGTATAGCAAAATCAAACCAAAAATAAAACAGAATAAAACCAATCAAAGCAGAATATTGAATAAAGGAAAACAATTACTCAGAATAAAGCAAAACAGTGAGAACATTATTGGACTTAAAATTAAGATAGAAGGAAATCCCCCATACTTGCTATATTGCATGCTGTCAGCCTCCCAAGAGATGCTCAAACTGCTGGCACCAGGCCTGCAAAATCGACCAAAAAATAGAAGCATTCAGTTGTTTTATATACCTTAGTTGCTATCAACTCAGCCTATCCTCTGAACCAGTGGGTTTCTTAAGGAAGGAGGGGTTGATTCTCAGCCCGCACACCAGTAGGCTCATGGGAGATGCTGACTTTTCTCTTCTTGGAACCCATGCAGCTTACACAGCATACCAGAAAGGCTGGCTATTTGGCTTCTTGTTCTAAGTTGTCCTTCTTAAGGGAAATGAAAAATAAATAAGGAAGTGATCATTAAATAACTTTTTTATTTTGGAGGAAAAATATAATTCCAGAAGTGTGAAGTGTGCAAAATTAGGAACCACAGATGTTCCTACAGGTGATAGAAACTCCCATACATGCCCAAACATCACCTGAAAATTGTTGTCTTTTGTAAAATTACAGTGATGCATCAAAGAGGAAGAGGGAAGGAGGCAACAGAAGGGAAATTGAGAAGGCTTTTGTACACCATTGCTAGCTCTGAGATACGAGGATTCAAGTGAGAAGTAGAGAAAGTCCTTTATTTCTAGTTACTTGAAGATTCTTATCATGAAAGGCATTGAATTTTGTCATCAGTTGAATTTCTGCATCAGTTGATATGATCCTATGGGTTTTTTTCCTTAAACTTGTTGATATGGTGGATTATATCAATTGATTTTGCAAATGTTAAACAAGATCATATATCTAGAAAAAATCAGTTTGGTTACAATGACTATTATGTTTATTAATATAAATATAATATTTATATTGTTGGTTTCAATATTCTAATATACTGTTGAGGTATTTTATTTTTATATTTATTAGAAATGATGGCCTAATAGATTGCAATTTTTCTTTTTCCTTCTTTCCCTCTCTCCTTCCTTTCTTTCTGTGCTCTATCTGATTTGGTATCATGTAACTAGCTTCATAAAGTGAATTGGTAAGTGTTTCTTCCTCTATACTGTATCAAAGGAGACTTTGTACATGTTAATTCCTCTTAGATATTTGGTAGAATTTTCCTGTTAACCATTTAGGCCTGGAGGCTTCATTTTCAGGAGATTTCTAACTGCAAATCTATTTCCTTGGTGATTATAGGATTATTTATGTAACCTGTCTCCTTTTGGTTGAGTTTGACTAGTTTCTAGTTTGCAAACAATTGGTCCATTTCTTCTAAGTTGGCAATTTGTGTGTTTAAAGGTATTTATACTATTCTTATCCTCTTGATATCTTTAGGGTCTGTAGTTAAATTTCATTTACAATTTTTTATATTGGCATTTTGAGTTTTCTTTCTTTTTCATTGAAGTTTTTGTTTGTTTGTTTGTTTTGTTTTTTGTACTGGGGATCAAACTCATGACCTCACGCTTGTCAAGCAGGTGCTTGTGCCTCTGAGCTAAATTCCCAGCTCCTTTACTGTAAGTTTTTTTTAGTGATTTGTCAATTTACTGATATTTTAAAAGCATCATTTTTTTTGTTTTATTGACTTTTCTCTGTTGCCTTTTTCAGTATTATTTATTTCTCCTGTTTTAATTTATGTATTAGATAGGGTTTAGTTTGCTCTTATTTTTCTAGTTCATGAGTTAGGAGATTATATTTCTGATTTGGATATCTCTTTCTGTTATGAATTTTTAACTGGATGTCTCCCCAAAGCCTCACGTGCTCAGAGCAGGGGCTTGTGGAAGGTGGTGGGATTATGGGGTTGTTAGCAGTTGAACTGGTGTTGGGAGATGGGATCTGGTCGGGACAAGTGGTCATAGCGGGCCTGACCTGGAAGGACATCCTCTTCCCTTCACTCTCTACTTCCTAATAACCATGAAGTGAGCAGCTTTTCATCTGCCATGCCCCTCTGCCATGTTGTCCTGCCTTGGAACCAGCCAACTCTGGACTGAAACCTCTACAGACTGTGAACTGAAATAAACCTTTCCTCCTTTAACTTGTGGGTAACCTGCATTTTGTTCCAGTGGCAAGAAAAGTAACTAAGACATTTACTTTTTGTTGAAAGGACTTAGTGTTATGAATTTATCTCTCTGTCTTAGTTTAACTGTCTCTCATGTAATTTGATATGCTGTATTTTAGTAATCATTGAACTCCATGTATTGCTTTTGTTTTTGTTTTTATTTGGAGAATTCCTCTTTGAGCTGGGGATTGTGTGTCTTTTAATTGTCATATATGTAGACCTTTTTCTGTTATCTTTCTGTGATTGATATCTAGCCCATTGTGACTGAAGAGCACACTTTGTGTAACTCTGGTACTTGTAGATTTGTTGAGGTTTGCTTAATGTCCAAGGAAATAACGATTGATGACCTATAGTTTTCTATGATTGCTACATCAAGTTTCCGCAAGTATAGTGGTTTAAAACAAAAGCACAAGTATATCACCTTATCATTATGTAATTCAAAAGTACAAAACAGCCCTCACTGGGCTGAATAAAAGCAAGGTTTTGGCAGGTCTGCGTTTTTTTTGTGAGGCTCAGACAAAGAATACTTTTTCAGCTTCTCTAATCTAGACACATCCATTAGCTTGTCGCCCTTCTTCATACATCCCTAGTGCCAGAAGCATTAGGCCAAATCTTTCTCAACTTGCCATCTCTCTAGTTACCCTTCTTCTGCCTTCCTCTTCTACTTTTAATGGTTTTATGATTTTATAAGATACATTCCACAATTCAGACTAATCTTCCTAAAGTGAGGTCAGCTAATTAACAACTTGAATTTCATTTGAAACTTTAATTTCCCTTTCCTATATAATTCTATATATTCACATATTCAGGGAATTAGGACACAGATATTTTAGGGATGTCTATACCAACTCATAACATTCTTTTGGAATGAAGGGAAAATAAAAATATTCCCAAATCAAGACAATTCATCACTAAGAATCTATCCTTAAAATATGACTAAAGAAAGTTCTGTGAGCATAAAGAAAATGATAACAGAAGTCTAGGCACTTCAGAAATGAGATAAGCATATTGGTAAAAAAAGTAGAGTAAACATAATAGACCATCTTCATTCATATGAGTTTCATAATTCATATTTTATAGTTGCAGGAAAAACATAAAAACATTTGATATGGTGCTCAGTGTATATAAACATATGACTATAGATGTTCCTTGAATTTATGGTTCAATAAACTCATCATAAGTTGAAAATATCATAAGTCAAAAATGCACTTAATAGACCTGAACATCATAGCTTAGCAACACAATACACTGTAGAATAGCAATTTTTTACCCTCCTGATCATGTGGCTGAAAGAGCTGCACCTCTCAGCCAGAATCAAAAGAGAATATCACACTACATATTATTAGCTTGGGAAAATACAAAAATTCAAATTATAACCACCATTAAATATGCATTGATTCTGTACCATCATGCAGTTTAAAAAGTATAAGCAGAACTACTATAATTGCAAGTGGTATTATATTTTAAAGGTGGAGAAAGTATAGGAACATAAACAAAAGTATTTTTCCTACATGTGACTTGAAGTGGTAAAATGTGAATACCCATAGATTGTGGTAGAGCACCCCTTGTAGCAACCAATGTAAAGTAACTAAATGAAATTCTAATTTTTTTTTAAATTCATGCAAGTAGTACGCAAGAAAGAGCAAGCTCAAAGAAGTGGTAACCAACAGAAAACACATAGGGAAAGAGCAGAATAAAAACCCTCACAATTCAATTATTGCTTCAACGTAGTCATCTCAGCATTCCAACTATAAGCTTGGTACAGCAAAGCAAAACAAAACAGCAATAAGAATATCCACAAACAAAACAAGCCATAATCCAACTATATGCAGTTTGCAAGTAAATTTCCTCAAATATAACCACGTAAGTAAATTTAAAAGATGAAAAAAGTACCATGTAAACATCATTTTACCAGCTTTCTACAAGGAATGTAAATATCGTGTACAACACACATGTAGTAGCATACTGAAATTACAAAAACGAAAAACTTGAAAACAGTTGCACAGTCACTCTGTTAATGTATATTAAAAGTTTAATATTCAACAAAATTTCTTAAGAAAAAGAGAGAAAATACATAATTTTATAGGAAAACTAACGATCCTGTGTACACACCAAGTAACAGAGCCTCACGATGTACATTACACAAAGGCTATAATGCTATGTCCTTGACGATTTTCTGCTAGTGTTTCTGTCATTTGCTGAGAAGAATGTTGAAGTCACCATGTACAGTCATTGGGATGTGCCTGCATAGGTTTTTCAGGCTTTTTATTTTAAGAATTAGTATATTCTAGCAGTTTATTATCAAGTGCATTCATTAAGTTCTATAATTTCATTTGAGTGGAGGGCTGGTTTGCTGTGACTCTCACTGCCTCCCTAACTTTTATTGTTGCTGGGTAGGAATTGAAGCTCAGTTTTCTGGGTCTCACTAACAGAGTACTGCATGATTCTCCTCCACACTGTCTATACCAGGTGTCGGCAGGATCCACTGTGTAACTGAGCCGCCATCCAAGCTCTGCCCCCTACCATGCTTCTCACTCTGTTACAGTTAATGATATGTGGATGTGGTTTGCCCCGGGCCCTAATGACCCTAGCAGTAAGGGAAAGCACAGGGATGACTCAGTTGTACTCATTCCATATTTTTAAGGGAGATTTATGCCACTGTGTATTTAATCTTTAAAATTTCAATATTCACCATGTTTTCCATTACACTTTAATATTTGTACGCCAGTTTGCAGATGGCCTGATTCATATAGCGTAACCCTACAGCAGCACATTTCCCCTCCAGTTTTTGGAACTACTTTTCCTAAGCACGGACAAAATTTAATTCTGGTTCTCAAACAAGAGTATGGCAGATTACGCTTGATTATTCTAGTCAATAGTGGAAGTTAAACAAAAGAGAATTCAGCCCTCCTCAGCCTTGCTGCACAGAATGCTTTCACGAGTCCTCATTCACGGTGGAATGGGACCAATACATCTTTCACAGAATAACAGGCCTTGCGGACATTCAGTTCAATCTCCATCTAAATGTTTCCTCACCCATCTCCCCTCCCCTGTTTGCTTCTTCCTCTCCTCCTCCTTCTTCCATCCCTTTCTTTCTTTTCCTTTTCTGTCCTTACTGCTCTCCTCATGGATTCTTCTCCATATCCTCCTCTTCCCTTTCCTCTATCTCCTCCTTCTCTTTTACCTCTTTATTTACTATAGTTATTGCAGGAGTTAAAGCATCCACAATGGTGAGCAAACTTTCTCTGAAATGGTGAGGTAGCATTCTCCAAGCCTTTCCCTTCCCCAAATCTTTCCTAGTCGTGTCCTCTTTTACAAGAAATCACTTCACAAGGCTGTTTCCAGAGTTTTGACAATATGAAGCTTTATTTTTTACCGGGAAGCTCAGATGAGGTTTTCTCAGTCTCCATTTGTGTTGAGTCTCTGGAACTCTGAAGCTAGGTTCTGACAAATCTGAGAAAAACTGTTTTGCTTTCTCTGCAGATGTGGCCTATTTTGGTGATAGCAGTGTCCTATAATCTCTGTGAGGACCCTAATAGGAATGACAAGGTTATTTTTTCCAAATACACATACAACCAGTTTGTAGAATACTGCTCATTTGATCCCTCAAGGCCTACTTTCCTCCACATTTTTCGTCCCCCTCCTGGCTCTAGAAGCCAACCCACATGGATGCTATCAATTGGACTTCCCCATATTCCAACTCTGTAGGGGTTAGCCTACCCCTACAGAGAGAGAAAGGTCCTTCAGGCTACTCACCACATTCCCTCCCATATGGGTCTTGTATTGGCAGTGACTTCTCTAGCAAAGGCTACAAATTTTTCCAAGGACTCCAGCTAAGGGCCCCAGCTCCTCTCTCTCTCTCTCTCTCTCTCTCTCTCTCTCTCTCTCCTCTTTCTCTCTCCTCTCTCTCTCCCTCTCTTACTCTCTCCTCTCTTTCCCTCTCTCTCTCCCTCTCTCTCTCCCCCCCTCTCTTTCTCTCTCTTTCTCTCTCTCTCCTCTTTCTTCTCTCTCTCTCCCTCTCTTGCTCTCTCCTCTCTTTCCCTCTCTCTCTCCCTCTCTCTCTCTCTCTCTTCCTCTCTCCCAATCAAGCCTATAGGTATAAATTGCTTCCTGTATTTTAAAGCCCTGTATCATTTAATCATACCAAGTTGGTTGCCTTTAGCAGTCTTCAGCTGCTAATTTCAGTGTGTTTTGTTTCCTATTCAGACCCTGAAAAATTACAGCTAATAGTTAAGACATTAAATTACGATAATGAATTGTTTGGAAGTTCACATGAAAACTTATACAATAAATTAAAAGTAATTCTTTTTTGTTGTTGTTGTTTTCCAGTGTGAATTTTTTTTTCTTTTTGGTCTTTTTGAGACAAAATCTCACTATGCAGTTTAGGCTGCCCTTGAGATCACTTTGTAGCCCAGGCTGGTCTCAAACTTGCAGCAATCCTCCTGCATCAGCCTCCTGAGTGCTGATATTGCAGGCATGTGCCACCACCCCGGGCTTTCAGTGTGAACTTTTGTAAATTTACTAGCAATACGAAAATGGTTACTTATCATCTGCTTAGTATGTGTTCATAGTCTTTATTCTGTTTTTACCATCACAGTTTCATGCTGATTCCCTATTCAATAACTATTTGAACGTCTGTAATGTGCCAGCAATTTCCAAGTTGTATGGCAGTAACAGAGATGAAAAATCATTCAACTCTGTTGTAGTGAGTGGTATGGGGTGCCTTCCAGAGGCCTTGTCCAATATTAGGACTGAAAACCTCAATTGACACAGCCTGTTGGAGTATTGGCAGTCACTTTTCTCCAGATGAAGACCTTTCCCAGCAGAAGAGAGCTGCTTTGCTCAAGGTTATACTCTGCTCCAAAAGCAACCTGTACCCCAATTGCTACTGAAACATAAATGAGTGTATATTTTATCCCAAGTTTAGGCAACTCACAGTAGTCATTCTAGTTTCAGAGCTCCCTGTAGGATGGATGAGGGAAATTTTTCTACCACTGTGTGGCAATTAAACTCATCCCTCCAACTAACCCTATTGTCTTTATTTCGTCACAGGTGTGAGAACGGCAACTAATAAACTCATCGCACAGAATTTCCATCTCAGAGTTTTCTAGAAATCTAATCGGTGATTCCTGCCCTCAAGGAGCTAACAACCTAACCATAGAAAACATCTTTTTAAATTTTTTCTTTATGAAAGAATGATGTTTTAAAAAGCAAATAAACATGTGGTGTACAATATTTCAGACATCACTTGCAAATAACTTCAACTAGTGTGGAAGATGCTTTTACCATGTAATATGTGAAAAATTTAAGATGGTATGATGAATAATATTGTTTGTATCCTCAAGTTTGAAGTTTTTGAAATGGGTCTATTTCTTGGGCAGGAAAACATGATAGTGCCACTGTGTTCTGTCTGAGGCAACAACATGGATGCTTCACCTTAATGTCTTTTTTGTTGATATCCCAGGGAGCTACAAATAATACCCACAGAGCGGCTTCTTTCTATGCATGATTTGCTTGGACAGCCCTCACTGATAATTTCCCAAGCCCCAATCACTTCTAGTGACAGCTGTGGAGACAACATGCAATAAATAACCATATGCAAAGCCAGCTCTGTGTCAATAAAGAGAATTGACTGCTTATTATCATTCCAAATATATGAAATATTAGTAGAAAAGTCTGAGCTTTCTATGGCAACTAATATTAAAACTGGAAATAAGTGGTTATTGATGAGGAAATTAAAGGTGGAAAGAACTGAGTAATGCTATGGAGACACAGAGTCAGATTTCTTAAATTTTGGAACACCATGAAAAGACCATAAGTTTTAATACGGACCGGAAGGAAAGACAAACATTGCAATTTAAAATCTTGGCATCAGTGCATAGATAGTAATTTCTTGCAATCAAATGGACTCCAAAGTGTTGTTCACAGAGAGCACTTGGGTTCTAAAAAATCTTGTCACCAGCCACCACTATAATGTTATTATTTATAATGGTATTACAAGCTAGAATTAAAATAATGTACACATGCAGTTTAAAGGATTTTGTAGCAAAACATTCACATAAGAGCTTGATAAGAAGCAAGATAAATGATTAAAAAGTTATAGGAATTGAAAGCTTCTTATGCAATTTACCTAAACATTAAATAATTTTGAAAAGCCTGAAAACTGTGGATGTCAAGTAATATTTTCTTGGGTGCCTAAAGGTATATTCTCAAGAATTTCAAAGCATTAATTGTTTCAAAATTCTGTGGCAACAGACAAGATTGATATTAAATTGAATAATTCATCAGCTAAACTTTTCACATAGCCATTAGCAGTAATCCTGGTAAGGATGCATACAAAGAACTCGTTAAACCTTTGCTCCTAATTTTAGCATTGAATGTGAAATATTCCTGATTCCAATTTCGTATGTTTGTCTGGAAACTCTGCCACCTCTTTAAGCAGAAAAATCTTAAGAGCGCATATACAGTTTGGAAAATATCTAGCACTTTCCATATGAAATATACTGAATTTAAAATGGTTGGCAGCATAATTTTAACAAAAATTTACCCAGATTGTTTCTCTAAACATTCATTTTGAGTCTCAAAACTTTCCTATCTGACTTTTGGCCCATTAAAGATCCTCAAAAATTATGTACTGAATATTTATAGTTTTGTGACTATCTACCTATATAAATACATACGTCTGTTTTCTCCACATAGTTTTCCTGATAAGCATGGAAATAAGTGTCAATTTCCTTATTTTTCACATGAAGATTAAAGTGTAAAGTCCTTGAAAGGTTATTCTAAATTTACGTGAATAACTCAATGTTAGAACCAGCATAGCATGCAGTTTTCCAAATTCAAATCCAATGCTCTTCAGTTAAATAAGAATGAGCATTGCTATTGGTTACTCAAAAATATTTTAAGACACTTTACAACAAATGGTATATATAAACAATAATCATAACAGGACTGAATGAGAATAAGATAACAAATATACACGAGTTCTTTAATCTTTATCCTCTAGTCAACCATTTACTGTAGATTTAAACTTCACTTCAATAAAGTCAGAAAGAGTTATATAATTCGTAATATCTGACAGAAAAAAATAATGTGCTGCCAATGTTATTACCATGCTACATACTTTCTCAATGGCTTTTGATTGTACTACAAACACTTCAAACTACATCTCCTGGCCTAAAAGGCCCAATATAATCTTAGTCCCACGATTCTTGTGGGACTTTCCTTGTGAACATTCCTTTCTCTGCTCTAAGTATAGTCTGTTCTTTCTGTTCCTTCGAGATCTTAGTCTCTTTCCCACCTTCTAAACTTTGGATATTATTATTCACCTAATTTGCACTTGACTAGTTCTTTCTCATTATTCATAAATCAGGTCAAAAGTCTCAGTTTCTCATTAACTCAGGTCTCAGAGATAATGTACGTGAACATCCTATCTAAACTAACCATTTTCCCAGCTAACCACTGATTAACTACTTCCTTCATGGCACTTAGCTCTTCTTTAAATCTTAATGTTTATCCTCATTTTTGTTTACTTTTACTCTTTTCTTCCAATTAAAAGAAAAATTCCATAAGCACCAAAACTCACATCTTTTTTTCACTATTAGGTCACCAGCACCAAGGATGGACCCAAGTAGGCCTTCAGTTATAAATGAATAGCAGAACTCTAAGTAACACTAAAATGCAATGGAAGGTTTATAAAATAGGAGAATCTGAGGGAGATTAACATGAAATATCCAGAGAGTAAAGACCCCAGCAAGGTTGGCATTGCAAAATCAAAATGACAGGGAGATTTTTAAAACAGGCCATGAATAGTGTAAATGACTGAAAGTATTTATTGAATTTTTCAACAAAGACACTGGCAGTGACCTTGGCAGAAGCAAAATCAGTGAAGTGGCCGTGATGGTGAAAGTAAGATTACAGTGGATTAATGAGAAAATACAACATGGAATTTCAGCATCAAGACAGAAAGCGTGGTTTTACACTGGATATTTTTAGAATAAGTTCCTACTAATCTGATTTGACCATTTAAAGAGGCACAGTTTAGCTCTATTCAGGTGTGTTTCAGAGGATAACTGCCTTGTGTTTAATTTTCCAAATAAATTGAATATTTTCTCAATAGCTAAGCTCTTAAATATTTGAATACCTACATATTGTAGGCCTTATATCTTATCTTCTGTATGCTAAATATTTATAGATTCTCCAACCATCCCACTTATGACCTAACTTGAGACCATACACTGGCATCCTTATTGCCCTTGATCACATTAGTTCATAACTATCATTTTACAGAGAGATTTCAAGAAATAGTTAAGGACAAAACTACTTTTCCAAATGCTAGCTGTAATTCTGCATTGACCCACTCATTCTGACATTTAAGATCTTCAACACTGACTTTAGCAAATCTTTTTAGGCATTATCTCCCTCTCCTCTAGACTAGGGATTAGCAATCTTTTTCTTTAATGAGCAACATGGTAAACATGTTTGACTTTGCAAGCCACATGGTCTCTGTTGCAACTACTCAATATATTATAAACAGTATCACCGCAACACACAATACATTAATGAATAGCTATAGATGTATTGCCACACAATTTAATTGTAAACTAAAACAGGCAGTAGGTGGGCTTTGGCCCATGATCCATATTATACCTACCTATGGTTCAGACAAAGTGGCTCCACATTTCCTAGGTATACATAACTTATTTTATGCATTTGTTCATTCTTTCCACCATACTCTCTGGTTAAAGTAATACTTGTGCCAATGTAATCAAAGTACATAAGTTTGTATACATGAGAAATCACTGCATACAGCCCAGGCCTATGTGGAACAGATTGGCTCACAGCTCTGTTCTATGACATCTTTCTGTACCCGAGCACTTTCTTGGTCAAAGTAACAATTAATTGTCATGGTGACATATCAACACCAGTGTTCCATCTCTTGATAATTACTTCCCTTAGTGTTACAGGCTCAAATACCTTTGTCTTAGTTTCAAGTCATTGAAATATAGTTTGACAAAATGTTTGACCTTTTATAACATAAAGACTCTCTTTTCCCAATCTGCTACACCTCTTCCTAAGCATTAAGCCAATGACTCATATTTACATTTTTGTTACAGTATTCCCTTTATTCTGGTACTAATTTCTACATTATGTTAAGGTAATTTGTACTAACAAGGATGCCAAAGCATGTTAAAAGAAAACTCCTTACATATTAAGAGCTCATTTATCTTTTACTTAGTCCCAGGTGGTTTTGGGTTGTTGAGACTCAGCTGTACAATCTTTCAAGAACACGAAATTATGGCAGCTGTATTATATTCCACAAATGGCTTCCAAATCCATGTAGGTTGTTGCCATATGCTTCTTTTTTTCTTCTTTTCTTTCCTTTTTTTTTCTTTGTGTTTTTTTTTTTTTTTGGTCAGGCAGGGGATGTGTCACTGAGCTATATCCCTGATCCCTCCATATGCTTTTGGAAGAAGAAAATAGTAACAACGTGTTTATATGTAAACCATGTATGGTTTAGGACGTTTTCTCTCATGTTCCATTGGTTCCAGTTCTGCCAAATGGCCATAACAAACTACAATAGGGACTTAGAAATGCAATATAGCTATGTATGAGTTGTGATGAAAAGCTATGGTAAACATTAAAATTTTGAAAATTTATTACAGTAAAAGACACATTGCCATTAACCCCCTTCAAAAACACTCCCTCTACCTTTGAACACATTTATCCTATATGTTTTGCCTCTTTCAAAAGCAAAGTCTTTTTATATGAGTATCTTGAATTGTGCTGTCAGGTTACTTCAATGTGCTGAATCAAATCAAGATGTTTATTTTTATGGTAATTTTTATTTTGGGGATGAGTCACGACTTGCATTGTGCCAAATCCAGTAAATAAAGTGAATAAGGACACACAAACACACTGTCATGTTTTTACAAGCCTGTCTTTCTGTTGGGTGGCCCTTGGCAGCATCAGTCTCACTTTTGCTTACAACTCTGAAAGACACTCATGAAAGAGGACTTCCAGAATTACCTCAGAAAGTGGTAGGAATGATGGAATAAGTGTATTTAAAGTGAGAGGAAGTATTTTGAGGGGAATTAGTGGTAACGTGTTTTTTCCGTAATGAACTTTTTAGTTTTTTTATACTGAACTTCTTTAAAAAATTAAATTCACTGTATATTTTGATCACATCTAGTAAGTAGGAGGGGAGATAAAAATGAATTATGGGAAATGACTAGTATTTCTATCATACACACAACTGTCATGACTCTCCAGTATTTCTTTGTTCATGATTTCTTCTCTTAGTAACATTTTTCTTTTGAGGATGCACCACTCTGGTTTACTTGTACATATCCTGTGACACACACCTTTTTCTACCTGGACCAGAAATAGTGAGGTGCCTAGACTCACTGACTTCTATAAGCAAGCACTCTGGAACTTTGCTTTCTGCAGATTGTACTGGAATTTTCCAGTGTAGTCTGAGGGTGGTCCCTGAGCTTAGCAGAAAAGGTGATAGGTGTCAAACATGTCTTTGTATCGCTTTTTCTAAGCATAGGGCAATTTCAAACATGAAGATCGAGCATTAGGGTTGAAATTGCCCCTTATCATTGCTTGTTTCCCTTAGACTTCACTTAATTCTTAGTCTCTTACTCTCAACCTGCAGTAAATTCTTCTCTGAGTAACCACTGGATTCATAATTCTCCTTTTGGAATATGCAACATGGGGAAAAAAAAGCAGCACCAATAATCAAATGAATTTTGAATCTATGTTCATAACTGACAGATTCATAGACCAAATAGCGGTATCTCTTTAGGGTATTTGAAAACATCAAAACAGAGACTTGCATTGTCCAGAGAAAAACTATGTCAGTATCAGTCTGTTACAGAAAAAAAATTTGCATTTTTTTTTCTGTCAAACCCTCACTCCCATCATGATCCCAGTCCTACCTGAATCTTGGCTAATAAAATACCTCTTCAAAACTATGAGATACAGCAATATCCTTTAAGTGTACTTGACGTTTTTCTAAAGCATCAAGATTAGTTTCTTCTGCTTGCTACTAAGAGAAACTTGTTGCCCCCTGTCAGTATTAGAAGATTTTTACTTTGTTGCGATAGAAGGCAATGCAATAGTTATTGAGTCATTATTCTCTCTTTTAAGTATGTGTTGATATCGTACCACAAATAGATTGATAGGACAAACATCCCTGAAAGATTGAATGAAAGAGAATACTAATCTATGATGTGTAAGAAAAACTAAGCTTCCCTGCATTAAGCCATTGAGATTAGGGATTGTATGGTAACAGTCATCAAGTCACAACATATTTGGACCTACATAGGGAGAGACTGCATTCAAAAAGTTTACTGAAATAAGAAGAACATTCTAACCTTTGAAAGTGCACGTGTCCCAAAATCAAACAAAGGCTTTAATAAGTAGGGTAGGAGACATAGTAGGAACTTTGTGAAGAAGGAAGCAAGATATAAGGGTGAGAAAGTAGGAAAATCTGGGCACTTTAAGAACATTTTTTTCTGTCATCAGCCAATTCTTATAATGCAGAAGGGAGGATGTCTGTGTTTTAGTGCTATTTGAAGCAGAAGAAAACCAAAGCTCAGGAGCCTGTATGGAGGCATTTGGTCAAGTGGGTGGTTAAGTGAAGGGCAATTGTCAGTAATTGATCATATTTTATCTGAACAGGGTATCTCTACTCCACTTCACATATGCTAAAAAGTCAGGCAATAAATGTATGAGTACTTCTTCAGCTCCATATTGCACCAACTGTGGGTGGGCTCAGCCTTCTTTAGTAGCAAGAAGACAGGGAGCTACTGTGGTAGCAGGCTAAGAACCCCCAGCCTTTTTGTGAAATCCTCTTTAGGTAAAGAACTCACTTGTCTCTTATTTCACGGTTGTTTCCTCAAAATGATGCTGATGAATAAAGGAAACAGGCAACAGATCATGTTCTCATAAGAGAGAACCATGACAAAATGGAAGGTAAAAACAAACAAACAAACACCTATTTACGAGCTCACAACTGAGTTCTATCTAGCCCTGTAATTTGTGCAAAGACCATGCTTCCTTATCTTGGGCAGACCATGCTACAGAATTCATGGCTCTGCCACTGAATGTTGTTTACTTTATTAACATAGCTTTCCCTCTTCATACTGCCGTGCTATGAGGAAGAATCGCAGGTACTGGTGCAACCAAGAGTAGTACATGCATTTAAGTAAGATCCGTGCTTGCTTAATCAGACACTGACTGATTTGACCACAAAACTTAGCTTACTTTTGGGTTCTCCAAAATGCAAAGACTGTCTGATCTCCTTTGATTAATGTTGCCTGTGTCTTCATGTGTCACACTGACCAAGACTGAATTTTATTTACCAAGTCATGACAACTTAATCCTTCACATTTAGTACATTTTTGTACTATGTTAATTTGAAAAGGATTTCCAAATATGTGAATATATAAGATTACCTTCCTGTAAACACCATCCAACCAAATACAGTGTATAAACTTCTATTTTTCCTAACAAATTTTTTATTTCAGCACAATATTTTCCTTGTGGTAAAAATATGACCCAGCATATTCCCAGTGGTTAGAGTTGTCTTTGAAAAGTTCTTGTTTCTTTTTAAAAAGTCCATTTCTGAAATTTTCCATGACCTTAGCTTCCTGACCTGTCTTATTGTAATATTTGATGATATTATCTGGATAAAATGTATGTAATTTTGTTTGGACAACTACAAAGCAGGATAGAGATATCTTAGACTTTTTTAAACTGAAAACAAAGCTACGTGCTTATTTATGGGGCTCTAATTTAACTTACTAAGTTTTTTATTATTTTAATATTGGCATTTTAAATACATTTTAAAATCTCTTTTAGGATATGCATATGTCAGCTGTTTTATTTTCCATCCATGGAAATGAATTTAAAAAACCAACTCTGATACAACATAAAATAGTTAAAATCAGCAATAAGAAGGATAAACCTATTGATTCCTGAAACAACATGGATGAATATTAAGTAATTTTGATACAAGTGAAAGAAGAGAGGTCAAAGGAAGCTTCACATTTTATTATTTCATTCACATGGAGAACTGAAAAAGGAAAAAGCACAGTGACAGAAAATGCACTAGTGGTTACCAAGGCTGGAAGTGGGAGGAGCAGTAGTCTACAATGGGAATGCGTACACAGGGGACATTCGCGAAGAAAAGAACTATTTTGTAAGTTCTAGGATATAGTACCTCATTTATTAAAATCCATATAACTATATACTGCAAGGAGGGAAATATCATGCATAAAACTGAAGAAAACAACCAAGAAACAAGAATGCCTGAAGATGGCAGAGTATAGTGACAAATGAATCTAAATACACTACAAACATACAATACAACCACATTGATGGAGCTATGGAGGAAAAGTAGTTGATGTAAGTATTATCAAAAACTAATGATTTTAACAGCTGAGTGTGGTGGCACATGTCTGTAAACCTAGCACTTGGGAGGCTGAGGCAAGAGGATCGCTGCGAGTTTGAGATCAGCTTGGGCTACCAAGTGAGTTCAAGGCCAGCCTGAGTTGTATAGCAAAACCATGTCTGAAAAAAAAGCCATGATTTCACTGGAAATTGTAAATGCTAGTTCTACTTCTCTTTAGGCTTATGGTATACAGTGAAATCATAATTTTCCAGAGTCAACTACTTTTCCATCAAAGTGTTCTACATGTAAAATTTTAAATGCATATACCCATGTATACGTGTATAGAACCCAAACATATATATGTGTACATTTATATGCATATAGTCACATATACATAAGTGTATACAAGCCAAACTTATATATGCATATGTAATTGTGTGTATATATAATATTTAGCCGAACACAGGTATGCATGAATATGTATATATATACAGACATAAACATAGATGAAGAAACATAGAAACATTTATAGATACAGTATGTGTGTTTATATAGGTTATAACACGTAGTGTTTTCCTAGCTCTCTCAGATGATGAAAAGGCTACTATCAGTAACAACATCCCACTAGTAATAAGCACACCTACAAGTCAGATCTTGGTTTCTCAAAGCATCTTCCATTAATTAGGACAAGACATCTTCAGAGAAGTGACTAATTACAGAATTGGGATAGAGGAAAAAAAAAGAATTTCATTAGAGAACGTGAGAGATGACTCTTAAGCATCTTATTGCTCCATAAAGAAAGGAAGTACTCAAAAACAAAACAAATGAAAACAAATGATTGAAGTGATGTTAAAAACACAGGAGACAATTAAAAGAACTTCCCAATATTAAAAGTGGAGGAAAGTGAGCATAAGTAATGCTTAAACACAAATAATGTAATATTAGATTACAATTCAGAAATAAAGTAAGTATGTATGTATCAACTATGATGAAGCAAGTGACTGAAAAAATGAATTTGGGCAAGAATGGCATATCTTCTGTAAAAAATATAAATAATGTATACATATATATTTCCCTTTGGAAGAGAGAGTTCCATTTCTTCTGCACTGAGTGTGGGCTGGATTTAGTGATTCATGTCCAAAAAATGAAGTACAGAAATTAAGAAGTAATAGTTGTACTATAGAGAAACCTGAGAACCCAACCAAATGAGGCACATTAACACCACCAGTGACATCATACAGATTTTATGGAACTGCTTGATATGATGTGACAAAGGCTGCTATATCTCTATGGTATTTTTTCCACAAACGCACAGTTCCATCTAATCATGAGAAAATCACCAGAGGCTCCCAATCAGGGGACAATTTATAGATTATCTGATCAGTATTTCTTGAGACTATCAAGGTTCTAAGAAACAAAAAGTGGGGTAGAAGCATCAAGCTGGCAAATCAGAATCAGGCAGCATTTTCCAGCTTCTCTTTGACTTGGAATTGAAACACTGAAGGATGAGTTACTGGGCAAGGTGAATGACAATGGTAATGAACTGAAGTTCGATACTGAACAGTAACAGACTTGAAAAGATTCAGAGATTATAGTTACATCGATGAAATGCAAGGATTCCTCAACAGCAAACCCACTTTGTCAGAAGCAGTGGGACACAGAGGGAAGGAGAAAGAGACATAGTGGATAAAACTGGAATGGAATCAGATACTGGAGAGAAAGGCACTCTGAATTTAGCTGATCTGGGAGCTACACAGTGGACTGGTGCTGTGTCAGAGAAGCATCTTTTGAAGGTCACAGCCAAGTTCCCTGCTTTCAGAAACAAATTCCCTACCCTTTCCTTTCAGCTGGCAATCACAGGGCATACTGTCACTTTTTCCTGGCCAAGGTCCACATGTGATCCAGTGTGGGCCCAGAAGTCTACTGAATCAAACCCACTGAAAAACATATGTATTGGGATTCAGGTTGGTGACAGGTAAAGAGTGCAGCATTATTTACCTTTAAGACTGGTGGCTTGGGTGGCCAGCTGAAGGCACTCTGGACACCGAGCAGATGTATCTGGTTGAATGTGAGATTGTGCTTCGGTAGGCCATAATGACGGGTGGTGGATTATGTGGGACCCGATAGTCTCCCTCCATCCAGAGCAGTTAGCTGTCCTGCTCTCCAAGTGGGATTCCCAAGGGTGCCAGAGACCCAGATGCCTAGCAGATCTTGCTGTCAGCCTGGTCTTGGGAGGAGCTAATCTCTTGAGAAAACTCCAGCCATCAAATGTTCCCATTCTATTGTACTTGTACTGGCAACCAGAAACTAGAAGTCACTACAACAAGCTCAGATCCTGAACCATTCCAGCTAGCAGCCTGGCAAGCAACAAAGAAAGGAGGGAAGGATAAGTAGTCACCACCCTTGCTCTCCTGAAGGGACCTGGAGTCCAAGACATGCAAAGAAGTATAGATTGGCCTAAGTAGTGAATGTTTACTCTTTTTCTTGTAATTTATTTTAACTAGTATGTGTTTGTTGTATGCAGTCTTTACATAATTATTTTAAGGAGTAGGTACATGAACTGAACATATCTCAATTCTTTTCATTCATCTTCTCTTTGCCTCCTTTGTCCACTCCTCCATCTCTAGATCCCCTTCCTGTATTTATATTTTGTTAATTGATGATTGTGACAAATAATGATTACACTTTATTTTTATGGTGCTAGAGATTTAATCTCAGGGACTCAATCACTGAGCTACATTCTGAGATTCTTTTTATTATTTTGATACAGGATCTCATTGAATTGCCCAGTCTAAACTCACACTGGTAATACTCCTTGCTCAACCTCCCAAGTAACTGAGACTACAGGGGTACAGGTGTGATCCACTATGCACGGTGTATATGTGTGTACACACACGCACACACATATATACTTATACATATATGTACACATATATTTGGTGTATATATAAACATATGCAAATGGCTATCACTTTCTATTTTTCTTCTCCCTTTTCCCATTTCACTTTTTGAATATTTTCACTGTTCTGCTTTCCTAACATTTTTCTTCTTAATTGCATTTTTATCATTTTAAAAAACATTTCAGTTTATATTATTTCTACTCTCACCATTTCTGTTGATGTTAACAATGTGGCGTCATAGTTGGAGTGTTGGTTTTGCCCTATTACTCTATCTGGTTCAGTTCTATTTGTTATTGTTGCTGCTGTTTCTCCATTTCTATGAAATGTTGGTGGTTGAAGAGGCAACTTCATATATGTTGGGTAGATACTCTTGCTGAGTTATACTCCCAGTCAGACTAAAAGCCAGTATACCTTACTACACAGCCAGCACAGCCCCACCTGAGCATCAGTCAAAGAATAGAAGAAACAAAATCATCCAACTGATAACCAGGTCCCAGAAGGCGAGGGTGGAGTGGGCCTAAAGACCTCCTTCTGGTTTAAACACCTATAGCAACAACAAAGAAGGAAAGCATAAAGAATGTGGACCGTGCACCCTAAGAAGGCTTCAACAAAGGTCCCTCAAACAATTTGGGACATGTATTGTCAACCAACTAGGGGGCTGCTCACAGAGATGAATACTCTGCATAAATGCTTGATCCACTAGAAGGAATCCATTCATGAGGCCTACAGAAAAAGCACAATCCTCAGACTCTGACATAGTACACACACTGTTGAAATAATCTCATCAACACCAAAGAAGTAAAAGGAAAACTGCACCATGAATCCCACTTGGAAATATATCCAACAATTGATCATTAAAAAATTCCCAAGGAAGACCTTCACATTCAACTGGAAGAAACTGGAAGAAATATGAAAACACACAACAACATGACTCCTCAAAAAGTTCATGATTCTCTAGCAACTGATGTTAATGATACTTGGGAGAATGAAATGCCAGGTAAAAGTTCAAAAGAAGCTAGATACTCTGTCATAAGTCTGGCATAAATCAGCTAATCAGGAGGAAGAGACAGAAAGATAGCAAATTTGTAGCCAGCTTAGGCAGCTTAGCAAAATTGTCTCAAGACAAACAAATGAAAAATGAGTTGTGGATATGTCTCAATTGTACAGTTCCCTTAGGTTCAATCTTCAGCACACACACACACACACACACACACACAAATACAAAATAATTATTCTTTTAAAATGTCAGCAATTTCCATGAGACTAGAGAAAATAACTGAATTAAAGGAGACAATACAGGTATAAAGAAGATATTCAATGCAGATGTTTATTTAAAAAAGAATCAAAGGGGATCTTGTAAATGAAAAGCCCAGTAAATCAGAAATATCTCAGTTGAAATCCTTATCAATAGACTGTATCAAGCAGATTATAGAATTTTAGAGCTTAAAGAAAGGTTGAGAAATTATTCCATGAATATAGAAATGCTAAAATATAAATTATGAAAAAAAGGAGGCAAGACCTCTAAGATAAAGTTAAAAAACCCATTTAAGGAGTCTTTGAAATATACATTGAGTTCAGAATGCAGACTAAAGATATAAAACATCTATTCAGTGATATAGTAGCAAATAAGTTCTCAAATCTTTAGAAAGATATAGATTTCCAGGTAGAGAAGGTATGTAGAACTTCAAACACATGAAAAGGAAAGAATCTCCTCCATAGCTTACTGTAGTGAAAATGTCAAGAGCATGGAGGAAAGAAGTGATATTGAAAGCTGCAAGAGGAAAAAAGTAAATCGCTTACAGATGCAACCACATCTAAATAACATTATTTTCAAAAGTTAAAGACCATGAAGGGTAGTGTATTTCAAGCTCTGAAAGAAATTAAGTGCCAACCTAAAATACTATATCTAAAGCTGTCAGAATTGAAAAGAAATAAAGATGTTCCGAGATAAGCAGAAATCAAACTCATAACTACCAAGTCAGCATTGCAGAAAAAACATAAAGGAATCCTTTGCAGAGAAGAGGAAGACTAGAAAATGAGAATTAGGAAAAAAATCAAACATTAGAAATAAAACAGCAAAATGATAAGAATTATTCTGTACCTTTCAATGATAATCTTGAATGTAAATGATCATAATTGCAATTATCTAATTAAAATGACAGAGACTGTACTTTGGATTAAAGAACAGGACACAATTATTTGCTGCCCAAAGAAACATATCTTACTGACAAAAACACTAAAAGTGAAAGGACAGAAACTGAAATCTTATGAATAAAACTGGATTCCAAAAGCAAACAAGTATAGCTGTTCTTATATTTAACAAAGGGGGATTCAAAATGAAATTGGTCAAAAGAGATAAATATAGATACTACTCGTAAATGTAAAAATCCACAAAGAAGGTGTGATACTTGTATATGCACCAAAGTTTGGCACACCCAATTTCACAAAACAAAGACTTGACAGAAAGGGGCAGATAAGCCCCAGTACAAGTATAATAAGAGATTTCAACACCTCACTATCACAAACAAGTCATCCAGAAAAAAATCAACTATAAACATAAGTGTTAAGTACACTATAATTCAAATAGACTTAACAAACATCTGCAGATAATTCTATACAGCAGTTACTGAAAACACAGTCATTTCTGATGGTCATGATAATTTCTCCAAAATAGACCATACTTTAAGCCACAAAGAACGTCTTTAAATATAAAATACACTGAAGCAATTTCATACATCTTACCAGGTCACAATGAAATTAACTGCAAAAGAGACTGCAGAAATTATAAAATACATGGATATTGAACCATATGCTTCAATCAGTCAGAGGGTCAGTTATCAAAATCAAGGTAGAAATTTAAAAATTACCAAGTCAAGATAAACATGGAGGGCCGGGTATATAGCTCAGTGGCACAGTGCCTGCCTTGCAAGAGCAAGGTCCTGAGTTTCATACCCATTACCAAAATAAACAAATAAATAAAATAAAATAAAAAATAAAAATGTAAATGCAACAAACCAAAATCTGCTAAAAACAATGAATACAGTTTTAAAGGGAATTTTTTAGCTATCTGTGGTCACATTAAAACATCAGAGATATCTAAAATGAATGAATTAATTATATATAATTGTATATATAATATATATACGTATATATGATATATATATAAGATATATATATATACATATATATATATATATATCTTAGAAAAGCAGAACAAACCAAATCCAAGACTATTATAAGGAAAGAAATAAAGATACTCATTGCCAAAATTAATGAACAGGGAATAAAAGAACACTACAGAGGATCAATGAAACAGAGTTTGCTCTTTGATTTGTTATACAAGATTGAAAAACTCTTAGCAAGAATAAACAAAAGAAAGAGAAGACTCAAACTGATAAATTTGGAGTTGAGCAAGGGATTGGTATGACACATAACACTGAAACCCAGGGAAACATTAATGACTTTTGAAAATTTATACTTCAACAAACTGAAAATCTAGACAGAATAAAAAATTGAGATACATTCAAGTTATCAACATTAAATCATGAGGACAGAAAAATCTAAGCAGATCAATGTTAATCAGTGAGATTGAACTAGTAATAAAATAGTCTCCTGACAAAGAAAACTCTAGGACTGGAATATTGTATAACTGAAGTTTACCAGGCCTTTAAACAAATAACACCAATGTTTTTCAAATGATTCTATGAAACAGAAAAGGACTAATCTATGAAACTAAAAGGAAAAATAAACTGTCAGTAACATTCTACAAAGTAAGCATCACCTTGATATCAAAATCAAGTAAGGACAAAACAGAAAAAGTAAAAAACATACATATTTTTGATGAACATAGTTTAAAATTTCCTCAATAAAATACCTGCAAACCAAATTCAACAGCATATTAAAAATGCAATATACCATTATCAAGTGGTTTTCATTCCAAGGGTGCAAAGATAGCTCAACATATGCAAATCTATAAGCATAACACACCACATAAACAGCATCAAGGGAAAAAAATTTACAAGATAATATCAGTAGATGCAGAAAAAGCTTCTGATAACATTCAACAGATCTTCATTATAAAAATCCTGAAGAAATTATGTGTAGATGTATAATGTTACAATATAATAAAATTTACATATGAGAAACCCATAGCTAACATTACACTGACTGCAAAACTAAAAGTATTTTCTCTAAAACCAAGTACAATCCAAGGATGTCCATTCTCATCACTTCTCAATATATTACTGGAAATTTAATCAGAAAAATTAGGCAAAAGAAAGAAATAGAAGTGATACCAAAAGAAAAAAGTCAAATTATCCCTCTATGCACATGACACGATCTTTTAATTAGAAGACCATCAAGACTTCACCAGAACACTTTTAGATCTGAAAGAAACTCACCAAATTAGCAAAATGAAAAACAACATAAAATTAATAGTACTCCTATACATCAAACCCTAACCCAATGAGAAAGAAATCAGGAGAACATTTCCATTTACAATAACTTCTAAATATTACCTACAGCTTCCTATTGTGAATTGAACTGCTATAAAATCCAGATAATAACTCTAAATAATATAGCTAACAAAGGAATGAAAGAGCTCTACAGTGCAAATTATAGAACACTGAAGAAAGGGACTGAAGAACAAACCAGAAAAGGGAAAGACTTCCTATGTTCATGTATGGGCAGAATTTGTATTGCTGACATGGTCATATTGCCAAAAGCTACCTAAAGATTTCATGGAGTCCTTATCAAAACACTGCCTTTTTTTAAACAGCTAGAAGAATTAGTTTTACAATTAACATGGAAACAGAAAGTCTCCGAACAGCAAAAATAATCCCAAGGGTGAAAGGAAAGCAATGTAGGAAATACCACAATGTCCAATTTCAAAATATACTATAGAGCCCTAGTAACAAAAACAGTATCCTGATACAAAAAGAGACAAGTAGATCAATAGAAATGAATAGAAGATGCAGAAATAAACCCACACAGATTAAGCCACATAATTTTTGACAAAGTTGACAATAACCTCAGATTTTTTATTATTCTTTCATCATAGCAAACAAGAATAAGTAATGAACGAAGCTAACATATGTATGGTACCTATGTCATATTGTACACAAGGATAAATAAATGTGGAACAACTATATTAGACCTCAAGTTAAGTAGAATCAATTAAAATTTGCAACCAGAACAATTTTTACAACTACATTGTATATATTCTGGACCATTAAACATGGAGAAAAAAGTAAAACGAATAATATAGGGAAGAAAGAAAGGACAGCAATAAAAGAAAAAGTGTATGCTAATAAAATAGAATATCAAAATACTCTATCAAATAAATCCAAATGAACTACAATATATATACTGAGGCTAAAATATCTCAAATACTTAGTGAAAAAGAACATCCATTTATAATAAAATATAACTACAAAGTTGTCATGTTCTAAAATTTAAATAATGTATCACTGAAAACTTATCAACAAAGGAATAAAAATTGCCTTCAGTAAGAACATTTTGCCTTAAATGTTAATACAAAACTGGCAGTACCTTGGCAGGCCAGCAGGAGCCTTGATGACACCTCACCCCATTCAGAGGAGCTCAAAGGCTGGCAGAAGTGTCAGCAGCCCCTTTCTCCACCCAGAGGAGCTCAGCTGCAGTCAGAAAGGTTGAGGGGCCCTTCTCCCACTGGGAGGAGCTCAGCAGCTTGTGGGAAAGTTGGTGACCCCTCCCTCCCCGAGAACCTTGGCAAGCTGGCAAGAGTGTGGGTGAGATCTTCCTCCACACGAGGATACCAGGTGGGCTGGTGAGAGTGCCAATGAGTCTGCCTCCCACTTGCAGGAAATTGACTAGTCTTGTGAGACCCCCAGTGACACAGTGATGCCCTGTCTTTGGTGCACCATGGATAGGTGAGTCTGGCATCCTGGAAAAGTCTGAAGCTGCAGTAACAACAAGACCTAAAGGTTGGTTCACATCAATACTCCTAGGTGAGTTAAGCCAGAAAGATTCCAGGACTCACCCAACTGGCCCCACAGGAGGTATTCAGGTGACTAGCCCCTCTCCTATGCTGTGAGAAACAGCAACTGAGTGAACATCACCCACACAGTAGGGCCCTAAGACACACACAAGAGACAGATGAGACTAGCAGGATTAAAAAGAACTGAAATATAAACCAAGAGGTGAAAATTCCATACCAAAAAGCAAAATGCAGTCTCAAACTCCAGGCCCATCTGAATTCAGTATAGGAGACATCAACATAGAATACATTGGAAGACACACACCTGAAATTTCTGAAAAGATAGCAAGAGAAGTAAAGAAAAAAAAATAACGAGGCTACAGAGCAAATCAGATCAGAAGTAATCTCTCAGATAAAAGAAATTGCAACTTTAATGAAGGAATTGCTCAGCACAGATAGAAAAGATATAGATAAAAAAATTCAGCAGCATAGGAAACCTTGAGTTAACAATGTGGGAAAGAAATAGAATGCATGAAACAGATTCAAAGAAATATCCAGGAAATTAAAAATTGCATTGAAAGCTAGCAAAACAGCTTGAATGAAACAGAAGACAGACTTTCCAACTTTGAAGACAGGTTCACGGCTAGTGGTCATGAAGGGAAAGATCTCTTCAAAATAAAAGGGACTGAGGTTGCAAACTCCACACAGCCAGGAGCAAGGCACTGGCACCATATGCCAGGTACATGCTCTGGCTAGCCCCACACTCCAGAGGCTCTGAACTTCTCACAGCCAGATACAAGGTCCCAGTAGTGCCACACTTGGTGGTGCACTCTACCTAGCTGCCTGGGTCTTGGAGATTCTGAACTCCACCCAGCCAGGTGGAAGGTCCCAGCACCACACCCCAGGAGTGAGTCCTCCATAGCTACACAGAGGATCTGAGCTCTGTCCAGTGCAATCCATCAGCGGAACACCTGAGCAGCCTCACAGGACACAGAGGTACTGAGCACAGCCCAGCCCAGATCCCCAGAGCTGCTCATCAGGGAGTGGTCAGGATAACAAAAGGGTCTTGGAGAATTTGAGCACCACCCATCAGAGCACAAGTCCCCAGCTCCATAGTTCAGAGGTGCAGCCACACAGCAGGTTCTGGAGGTTGTGAACTCTGCCCAGCCAGGAGCAAGGAACCAGCACTATATGCCAGGAGAGCCCTCTGGGTAGCACCATGCTCCAGAGGCTCTGAAATCCTCACAACCAGACGAAAGGTCCTGGTGGTGCCACACTCCGGGGTGTGCTCTGCCAAGCCACCTGGGTCACTGAGATTCTGAACTCCACCAAGCCAGGCACAAGGCTGCAGTGTCATACCTCAGGGGTGCATTTCTGTTGACACCTCTGTGGTGGAGGCTCTGAACTCTACACAGCCAGAATCTAGGCCCCAACAACAAGCTCCAGGGATGTGCCCCTGATAGCTGCAGGGAGGATACAGGCTTTGCCCAGCCCAGTGTTCCAAAGCAACCCAACAAAGTACATCAGGGGAACACACGGCCAACATCACCAGTCACAGAGTACAAGGATCCCACACCATAGTCGGGGTGTGTGTCCTGGCTAGCCATGGGAATATCGGAGGATTAAAGCTCTATCCAGCACAGCATTCCACAGCAATCCATTGGGAGGCTACATTAGCAGTCACACAGGTTCCAGAGGAAAATGTCAAAATGAAAGAGCAAGATTCAGTCTCAGTCACCCATCCCACTGAGAAAAAACCCAAGAGACACTGAACAGAAGACACTGGAAATCAGACAAGTGAACTTTTTGAAATGATAGCAACTGAAGTAAAGAAACAACTCCATGAAGCTATAGAGGAAATCAGATCAGAAATAATCTCTCAGGTAAAAAATGAAATAACAAACATTATGAAAGAAATGCTGTGTGTATCTAAAGAAGATCAAAATAAAAAAAATAGAACATAACAAAATGATGGAAACTTTGAATGAACAATATAAGGCACAATTGGAATGCATGAAACAGATTCAAAGGGATATACAGGAAATTAAAAATACAATTGAAAGTTGGCAAAACCCCTTGAATGAAGCTGAAGATAGACTCTCAGACCTTGAAGACATCAAGGAAGCTTACAATCATGAAAGAAAAGAAGCCTTAAAAACAAGGAACCAGGAAACAATTCAACACCTGCAAGATGATGCCAAGGGAAACAATATAAGATGGATAGGTATAGCAAAAAAGTAGGGGTCATTATGAATGATCTGCAAAGACTATTTGCAGAAATAATAGTAGAAAATTTTCCAAACATGGGAAGAGAATCTAATACACAGTTAAGTGAGGCATACAGAACCCCAATTAACCATAACCAAAATAAATCCTCACCCAGACATATAATAATTAGGATATCAGAAATTCAACACAAGAACAGAATACTGAAAGCTGTCAGAGAAAAGAAATAGATCAACTACCAAGGAAGGCCTATCAAAATTGCAGCAGACTTCTCAACACAAATCAAAAAGAGGTTGGAGTGAAGTATTTCAAATCCTGAAAGAAAACAACTTTCAACCCAGATTGTTGTAGCTTGCAAAACTATCTTTAAAAATGGATGGAGAAATAGGATACTTCCATGACAAGAACAACTGAAGAAATTCATGGCCACCTAAACAATGCTACAAAGATTACTAAAGGACACTCTAGAAAGAGGCAAAAATAACTACAGTCCTAAGAACAGCAGGAAAAAGGAAATTGCTGAGCAGGGCCAACAAGTAAACAGAAAAAGTAGAAAACCAGCAACAGAAAGATATCATGACAGTGATAAGCCAGTACATATCAGTTGTATCAATAAATGTAAATGGTCTCAACTCACCAATAAAAAGAAACAGACTGGCAGAGTGGGTTAAGAAACAAAATCCAACAATATGCTATGTACAAGAAACAGTTAACTCAAAAGGAAATTGGCAGACTAAAAATCAAAGAATGGAAAATGATGCTCCATACAATAGAAACCCAGAAAAAAGCAGGGCCAGATTTTTTGTTTGCAGACAATGTGAACTTCAAGAATGATCAAAAGAGATAAAGAAGGTCACTACATACCTATTAGGGGAAAACTTCAAGAGGACGAGATTACAATCATAAATATATATGCGCCAAATATGGAAGCACCCAACTATGTAAGACAATTCTTAATAGACATGAAAAACCAAATAAAAAATAATACAGTTATAACAGGGGACCTTAACACTCCATTGTCACAAAGAGACACATCAACCAAACAAAAAATCAGCAAAGAAATAACAAAGCTGAATCAAATTTGTGAACAAATGGACCTAAGAGATGTGTGCAGAGTGTTCCAACCAACAACATCAGAATACATATGCTTTTCAGGTGCACATGGATCATTCTTTAAAATAGATTATATGCTAACCCACAGAACATGCTTAAGTGAATGCAAAGGAGTTAGAATAATTCCATGCATATTATCTGACCGTAGCACAGTAAAATTGGAAATTAAAGACAAAAAACCCCACAAGAACCAGAAAAACACATGGAAATGAAATAATACTCTCCTAAACAATCAGTGCATCACAGAAGAAACTAAAGAAGAAATTAAACAATATCTACAATGAATTGAAAAAGCAAATGCAAATTACCAGAACCTGTGGGACACAATGAGAGAAGTCCACAGAGGGAAATTTATAGCACTAAATTCCCACATCAGAAAAATGGAAAGAACACACATAAATTATCTAATGATTCACCTCAAACTTCTAGAAAAAGAACAGCAAGTCAAGCTCAAATCCCAAAGAAGAGCGGAAATTATCAAGATCAGAGCAGAAATTAATTCAATTGAAACTAATAAAACAATACAAAGAATTAATGGATTGAAGAGTTGGTTCTTTGAAAGGATAAATAACATTGATAAATCCCTAGTCAACCTTATGAAAATGAAGAAAGAAAAACTCAAATCCATGCAATAAGACATGAAAAGGGTGGCCCAGGCTTGACCCGTGCTCCAGAGGCTCTGAACTCCTCACAGCCAGACGCAAGGTCAAGGTGGTGCCACACTCCAGGCAGGGTGCACTCCACCTAGTTGCCTGGGTCACGGAGGTTCCAACCCCAATTCCAGTAAGGCAGAGGGTCCAGCAACACACTCCAAGAGTGCATCCTCACTAGCTGCACAGAGGATCGAGCTCTACACAGTCGAGCATCTCAGCACAATCCATCAGGGGACTGAAAGAGCAGCTTTGCAGCACAAAGAGGTACAGAGCCCAGCCCAGCCTATAGCCCTAGAGCTGCTTATCAGGGAGTGGCCAGTGTAGCCGCGGGGCCTTAGAGAATTTGAACTCTGCCCATCAGAGCACAAGGCTCGAGCTCCATTGTTCAGGGGTGGGGCTGCACAGCAGGTCCTACAGGTCGCAAAACCACCCAACTAGGAGCAAGGCCCCAGCACTATCCACCTAGGACTTGCCTGGGCTTGCCTCATGCTCCAGAGGCTCTGAAATTACAGCCAGACAAAAGGCCCTGGTAGTGCCACACTCCAGGGTGTGCTCTGTCTAACCACCTGGGTCTTGGAGATTCCAAACTCCAATCAGCCAGGCTAAAGGTCCAATGACGGATCCCAGGGCTTTATCTCTGCTAGCCACCTGGGTCACGGGGATTTTGAATGGTACACAGCCAGGTTCTAGGCCCTGGCAACAAGCTCCAGGGGTGGGAACCTGCTAGCTACAAGGAGGATACAAACATTGTCCAGCCAAGCATCCCAGAGCAACCCAAGAAAGAACATCAGGGGAACATGTGGCCAGCCTCACAGACCACAGAACACAAGGGTCCAGCACCATAATCTGGGGGACCGCCACAGCTAGCCACAGGGATATTGGAAGATTGAAGCTCTATCCAGCACAGTGTTCCAGTACAATCCACCAGGGGGCTGTCTGCCCAGCCACACAGGTCCCAGAAGAAAATGATCAAATGAAAGACCAAGAGGCAGTCTCAGTTCCTCAGCCCACAGAGAACAAGTCCAAGAGACATTGAAATGGAAGATCCAGGGAGTCACACAACTAAACTTTCTGAAATGATAACAACTGAAGTAAAAAAACAACTCCATGAAGCTATAGAGGAACTCAAATCAGAAATAATCTCTCAGCTAAAAAATGAAATGACAACCATTATGAAAGAAATGCTGTGTGTATCAAAAGAAGATCAAGATAAAAAAACAGAAGAACATAAGAAAATGATGGAAATTGAATGAACTATATGAGACACAGAATGCATGAAACAGATTCAAAGGGATACTCAGAAAATTATAAATGCAATTGAAATTTGGCAAAACCGCTTGAATGAAGCTGAAGATAGACTCTCAGACCTTGAAGACAGCATGGAAGCTTACAATCATGAAAGAAAAAAAGCCTTAAAAACAAGGAACCAGAAAACAACAATTCAACACCTGCAAGATGATCCCAAGGGAAACAATGTAAGATGGATAGGTATAGCAAAAAAGTAGGGGTCATTATGAATGATCTGCAAAGACTATTTGCAAAAATAATAGTAGAAAAATTTCCAAACATGGGAAGAGAGTCTGATATGGAGACAAGTGAGGCATACAAAACCCCAATTAACCATAACCAAAATAAATCTTCACCCAGACATATAATAATTAGGGTATCAAAAATACAGCACAAGAGCAGAATACTAAAAGCTGTGAGAGAAGAAAAACAGATCAACTATGAAGGAAAGCCTATCAGAATCACGGCAGACTTCTCAGCACAAAACTTTAAGTCAAGAAGGGCTTGGAGTTAGGTACTTCAAATCCTGAAAGAAAACAACTTTCAACCAAGATTGATGTATCCTGCAAAACTATCTTAAAAATGGTTGGAGAAATAAGATACTTCCATGACAAAGAACAACTGAACAAATTTATGGCCAACAAACCAACACTACAAAGAGTGCTGAAAGACACTCTAGATAGAGACAAAGATAGCCACAATCTTAAGAACAACAACAAAAGGAAACCACTGAGCAGGGCAAATAATTAAACAGAAAATGTAGAAAACCAGCAACAGGAAAATATCATGACAGGGATGAGTCAGTACATAACAGTTATATCAATCAATGTAAATTGTCTCAACTCACCCATAAAAAGAAACAGACTGACAGAGTGGGTTAAGAAACAAAATCCAACAATATGCTGTGAACAAGAAATACATTTAACTCAAAAGGAAACTCACAGATTAAAAATCAAAGGATGAAAAATGATACTTCATGCAATAGGAACCCAGAAAAAAGTGGAAGGAACTATCATGATTGTAGACAATGTGAACTTGAAAATGAAAATGATCAAAAGAGATAAATAAGGTCACTGCATACTTTTTAAGGGAAAACTTCAAGAGGAAGAGATTACAATCATAAATATATATGCACCGAACATGGGAGCACCCAACTATGTAAGGCAAATCTCTATAGACATGAAAAACCAAATAAATAATAATACAGTTATAACAGGGTACCTCAACACCCCACTGTCACAGAGAGACAGATCAACCAAACCAAAAAATCTGCAAAGAAATAAGAAAGCTCAATCAAACTTATGAACAAATGGACTTAGTAGATGTGTACCGAGTGTTTCACCCATCAACATCAGAATACACATTCTTCTCAGTTGTACATGGGTCATTCTCTAAAATAGATCATACACTAATGCACAAAACGTACTTAAGTAAATGCCAAGCAAATGAAGTAATTCCATGCATATTATCTTAGCATAGCGCAGTAAAATTGGAAATGAATGTCAAAAATCCCACACGAACCACATAAACACATGGAAATGAAATAACACTCTTCTAAAAAATCAATGCATCACAGAAGAAACTAAAGAAAAAATTAAACAACATATGCAATCAAATGAAAATGCAAATACAAATTACCAGAACCTGTGGGACACAATGAAAGCAGCGTTCAGAGGGAAATATATAGCACTAAACTCCCACAGCAGAAAATTGGAAAGGACACACATAAACAACCTAATGATGCACCTCAAACTTTTAGAAAAAGATGAGCAAGTCAAGTCCAAAGCCCAAAGATGGGAGGAAGTTATAAGGATTAGAGAAGAAATTAATGCAAATGAAACTAAAAATAATACAAAGAATTAATGAATTGAAGTGTTGATTCTTTGAAAGAGTAAATAAAATTGATAAACCCCTAGCCAACTGTTGCGCGCCTTCCCGGCCGGCAGGAAAACTCACGACACACGGCAGGTGCGGCGGCACACAAGCTTTAATCGTCTCGAACCTAGCACCCTGTGGAGACCTCTACCCGTCCACCCGTGGTGGCTCTTGTGTGTCTCCCTGAGAGGGGCCTCGTGTGGTCCGCTTGTCGCGGCTCCTTTCATGCTCCTCCCGCCCGAGAAGCCTCACACGCGTCCGTCCATGACGGCTCCTTCCGTGCTTCTCTCCCT
>RJWM01003425.1:93887-113721 GCA_004363535.1 Dasyprocta punctata
ATCTCGGGGGGTACATTATCATTGGTTGGCGTCATTAGTAACTGGGCAGAGATCATCTACAGCGGGGTTGTTAACGCCCAGGAAACGGGAAACGGGCGCCAACTTGGCTCACTCGACGGGCGGGGCAATCTAGCTCAGGCCTCAGCTCCTACATGCAGGCCTCACGGCAAAAGTACATCTCTGAGGGTGGCTCCCTACAGCCAACCTTATCAAAAAGAGGAAAGAAAAAAACAGAGATTCATGGAATGAGAAACAAAAAGGGTGAAATCACTACATACCCTGTGGAAATACAGAAGATCATCAACACCTACTTCAAAAACCTTTACTAACATAGCCTCAATAACACAGAAGAAATGGACAGATTCCTAGAAACCTATGAATTACCAAAGCTGAATCAAGAAGATGAAAACTGCTGAATAGCCCACTTTCACCTAATGAAATTGAAAATGTAATTAGAAGCTTACCAACAAAGAAAAGCACGGGTCCTGATGGATTCATTGTTGAATTCTATAAGAAATTTAGGAAACACTTAATTGCAACACTCCTCAAACTCTTCAATGAAATTGAAAGGGAAGTCTCCCTAACTCATTCCTGGAAACAAGTATTACCCTAATACCAAAACCAGAGAAAGACCCAACCAAAAAAGAAAATTACAGCCAAATCTCCCTAATGAACATAGATGCAAAAATTCTCAATAAAATACTGGCAAATAGAATACAGCAAGTCATCAGAAAGATTATACACCGTGATCAAGTGGGATTCATACCATGAATGCAGGGATGGTTCAACATATGCAAATCAATAAATGTAATACACCATATTAACAGGGCCAAGGACAAGAACCACACGATCATCTCAATAGATGCAGAAAAGCTTTTGACAAAATCCAACACCCATTCATGATAAAAATGCTACAAAAAATTGAAATAGATGGTCTCTGCCTCAACCTGATAAAAGCCATATATCAAAAACCAACAGCCAACATCTTACTAAATGGACAAAAATTGAAAATGTTCAACCTAAAATCAGTAACAAGAAAAGCATGTCCATTTTCTCCACCGCTATTTAGTATAGTTTGGGAAATATTAGCCAGAGCAATTAGACAAGAAAAAGAAATAAAGGGAATAAGGATAGCAAAGGAAGAATTAAAATTATCATTATTTGAAGATGATATGATACTCTACAATGGTAACCCCCAAAAATGCATTAAAAGACTTCTAGATATAATACCCAAATTCAGTAATGTTGCTGCATACAAGTTAACATTCCAAAATCCATAGCATTCCTGTACACAAACAACAAATCACTGACAGAAAAATAAGAAAAAACCCTTCACTATAACATCCCCAAAAATGAAGCACTTAGAAATCAAGCTAACAAAGGAAGTAAAAGATCTATACAGTGAAAATTACATTACTCTGAAAAAGGAAATCGAAAAGAATTTCAAAAAATGGAAAGGTATCCCCTGTTCATGGATAGGAAGAATAAATATTGTGAAAAAGGATATTTTCCCAAAATTGTATAGATTTAATGCAATCCCAATCAAAATACCACTTGCATACCTCACGGAGCAAGAGAAATCATCCCTGAAATTCATCAGGAACCAGAAGAGACCTCGAATAGCAAAGGCAATTCTGGGCAACAAAGGTAAGGCAGGAGGTATCACATTCCCCAACTTGAAAATATATTACAAAGCTACTGTGATAAAATATGCATAGTACTGGAATCAAAACAGACCTAAAGATCAATGGAATAGCTGAGAAGATACAGCTAGAACTACAAAGACACTCAGCCACATCTTTGACAACGGGGCCAAACATATACATGGGAGGAAAGATAGCCTCTTTAACAAATGGTGCTGAGAAAACTGGCTTTCTATATGCCGTAAACTAAAACTAGTTCCATGTCTATCACCATGCACTAAAATAAAGTCAAAATGGATCAAAGAACTGAATATTAAAACAGAGACTCTAAACATGCCTGAATACAAATTAAGTAAAAATCTTAATGGCACAGGAGTAGGCAGAGAGTTCGTGAACAAAAATCAAATTGCATGGGAAACACTTCCCAGAATCAGCAACTGGGATTTCATGTTTCTAAGAAGTTTTTGCATGTCAAAGGAAATCTCCAACAGAGTGAAAAGAAAACCCACGAACTGGGAAAATATCTTAGCCAATTGTCTATCAGACAAAGGACTTCTATCAAAAACATATAAAGAATTAAAAGAAATCAGGCCCCTAAAATTCAAGGACCCAATCCAAAACTGGGCATCTTAGATGAATACACACTTCTCAGAGAAAGAAATACAAATGGCAAATAAATATATGAAAAACTGTTCAACATCAATGGTCATTCGGGAAATACAAATTAAAACAACACTGAGATTCCATCTCACTCCAGAAAGAATGGACAAGATTTTAAAAATACTCAGCTAAAAAGAAGTATAAACTTGATGTTTTTGTGGGTAAATGGATACAGCTTGAGACCATACTCATAAGTGAAATAAATCAGACTTTCACATGTAAAGATCTTACTGTCTCCCTAGTGTAAAAAATTGAAAGAGTAAATAAGATCCAAAATGTATGGAAGATATCGTGAAAGTGAAAGGGAAAAATAGTGCTCAAAAGGAAAGAACAACTTGGATAGGGGAAAGGAGAAAAGAAAGAAAACATTATATATATATATATATATATATATATATATATATATATATATAACAGCTATGCTACTAATCTGTTAGTTCATCAAAACAAACTAGTTGTGCTTTCATTGTTGGATTGCTTGATCAGTTTTTTCATGCCTATATCTTGTAATCTGAACAACTACTTTGAAAATAACCATATGAATATATTAATCATTATTAATCTATTATTTTGTTTTTAAATTCCATATCATCGTTTTTATACTTTTTTCATTTAAAATTAAAAAATATGTTAATACAAAATTAATATATCAAAATGAATGTACTATATGTAATGCAGTAACTCAAGGGAAAACCTATATTTTATGTCATTACATTAGAAATATAGGACATTTATTAGAAAATCAGTCGTATAATCTAAGTGGTCATCTGAAAAAAATAAGAAAAACAATAGCCAATTCAACCTAATGAGAATAGAAGAGGAATAATAAAGGAACAGAGGTATATGGAAGAATAAACTTAAAATAGAGAAGATCAAGGAAGACTTTTTTAAACCACTAAAATGGCTAACTTGTAGAAAGGCCTATTGAGAAAAAAAGAAATAAACACAATGGACTGACAATGATGTCATTAAGTAAATTGATAAATTACTACTATTCCTCAAATTAGGCAATTTATATTCTTTTTCTAAAAGCATCAAACATTAAACATTTGTAAAATTAATTTCATAGCAGGATACCAATATCTTCAACAAACTTCAAAGAATTCAGTGTCATCAAGACTATCTTTTCAGACCGTAATACACTATAATTAGAACTGTCATAAAAAGATCTTAAGACACACATTTGGAAATTTTAAATTATTTCACATCAAAAGTGTAATGATCTATTGAAGAGCATGGCAAATATAATTAATAATAATACACTGCATATGTCAAAATTTCTAAAACGGATTGTTTACATTTGCACCATAAAATATGATAAATTGTTGAAACAATAGCTATATTATTTAACTTGATTGTCTTTCTATAATATATGCACAGATCAAACATCACATTCTATCCTATAAATATATAGAATTATTATCAATTAATAGTTAATCAATAAAAATATATAACAATATCCCTTAAAAAAAGCAAATGGTGGAATTTAGAAAATATGTAAAATATGTAAAAGTTAATGAAACTGAAAACACCAGATACATGAAAACTTTGCCAGAGCTATAAAAGAGTGTAACTGGCTCTTATTAAAATTAAAAGTGGAGGGCTGGGTTTTGGCTTAGTGGTAGAGCACTTGCTTAACATTTGACAAGCTCTGGGTTGAATTTCCAGTATCGAAAAAAAACATGGAAAAATAAATAAGCTTAATAAGATAGGAAAATAAAAAGCATTATTGTTAGTAGTTATCCAATATAGAATGCATTTCAAAACTAATTGTGATAAGATTTATTGATGGACAGCATAGCGGGTGTGCAAAGAAATCAAGAATGGCAGCAAGATATTTTAACATGAGAACTGACAGGTCAGGGCTAACAACAGTTAAAGTGGGAAGACTGTAGGAGGAGTTGATTTGTAAAGCATTATAAAGAGTTTGGTTTGATGGTCCTAAATTAGCATTGTTATCAGATATTCAAATGAAGATACCAACCAGGTTAGTGGAAACATAGGTCAGGATTTTAGAAATATTTATTCTAATATGGCCAGTACTTCCTATAAATTCAGTAGAAAGATCATTGATTTAAATGACTGATTAATTTATAATAATGAGATTGAGTATTATACTAATTACTTTATTAGTATACTTTGGGATCATAGTGGAACCTCAGATTATATATTCTTTTCTCATAAAACCCATACATTCAACTTGGGCAGGACTTTCATATAAGTTCCAAAACTGTTTCAAAAAAGTGACTTAAAATTTTAACAACAGAAATTCCCCACAACATTCCCTACTACATAGTTTCAATTATTTGTTGAAATTGCACTTCCTAAACTGATAATTATTTTTAATATCCTAGATCTCTAAAGTCATTTTAATGCAATTAGTTGCAGAATCATTTGGTCCAAATACCAGTTGATGGTCACATCTTTTTATTTAGTTCACATCGTCGGTTGCCTACAAGGAAAGAGTAAATACAAACTGTTTTAAAGCAGATACTCACATTAAAAAAGATCTGTAACTAGTAAGGAGCTAGCTTTATTCAGTTTTCTAACATTTACTAGTATTGTAAATGATTTTTGTTACAATTTGATTTGTATTCCAAGGTGATCATAAGATACATTCATTTTATTATTTTTAAAAGGTGATGAAATTTTATCACAAAGCATAATAAATTGGCAAACCAAATTTGAGCTACTTGTTTTCTAATATTTACTATTTAATATCTCTCTTTTTAATAATTTTCCGAAGGATAGTCAATGAAAACCCCACAAACCATTACCACTCACTTGTATCTTCAAAAACTTTGGTGCTAATATTTTCTCTATTTGAGTGCCTGAGGATGCAACTTAAACATATTTTCTGAATTCTCTTTTAATCTTGAGAGTCACTGGGACTTTAACAACCCTACCAATTTACCTTATATTCCCTTTTGGATAGAATTCTTCATAAAAGGGCCAGAGTACATTTCCAGACATCCTGAATTTTCCTCGTGGCTTCACATGCAATTCTTTAATTATCTGAAGCTTCCTCTAATTACACCTAGTCGATTTTCTTCCTCAGATTGGGACCCTTCCCCCATAATTCAAATAGAGCTAGACACCAAATGTCTATTACCTTATTCCTTTCATAAAGCTCATACTGCCTCTATCTATCTGGGGATTGCGTCTCTGTAACCTCTCGGAAGTACACTACTTTCTTGGCTCATTAAAAACACAAATAGATACTGACCCATGTGTCTTGTCCCTTGGAAGGAATCCATGCATTGTTGTCTGTATTTGGAATTTTCGAACATGGTCCCATTCTCTTTAGTGAAGGTAAGAATATCTTCTTCCTCTTATACAAAAACCAAACAAGATGGCATAGCATAGTTTTATCCAATAGATTATCAGAAGCAAAAATAATAATATGCAACTGATCAGAATAGCCATAACTAGCTGTATTTTAGTGTCCAAATCCATATTATCCATAACTAAAGTTTTTATGGCTAGAAGTTAGTTCAGGTTATGACAGAAACTGGGAAAAGCCCCTCACTCAAGCTTGTAGGTAGTATGTGTGGCTTGACCCCACTGCTAGTTTCACTGGCCCACAGCTGTGTTCATTATCATGTCATGAGCACAAAGGACTACAGTAACCATGGCAACCTGTGAAGGGCACAGACAGTTTACCTTGATCAAAACTTCTTTTCTATTTAACCTGCAACTCTGGTCCCTGATGACTTTACTTTTTTGGTCACATAAATATTGAAGTGTAGAACATCTTTTTTTTTTTTTTTTTAACCTAGGCTACATCTTCATACCCTACTGATTAAGATGGGATTTATTCATAATTACTGGTTATCTAATTCTACTGATTCTGTACATATTGCTGCTAACACACAAAATGTTCAAGTATATACCCACAAAATCATAATCACTGAGAGCTTATGCATTTTCCTTTTTCAGTAAAATAATTTCCCATTCCGTTTAATATTGTAACTACAGAATAGGGTTAGGTAATACAGACTATGCTGTATTTTACATTCTAACATTCATTAGTTATTTTGTGTGTTTAATTAGTAACCAACCCATGTGACTGTATTCTAAAACAGGCTTAATTTGATCATCATTTTATACAGTGTGAAAAATTTTCGTGAACTTGATAAAATTCAGATCCAGTCCATGGAAAACATAGACTGTGAGTTATTGGTCTTTGGGCAGAGAAAAGTACTACATATCCTAGACAGTAGATGAGCAACATAATTAAAGTAGGAGCCCTGAGAGAGTGCAGATATAGCTAGCTGAGAGCTGTTGGGTGAATCCATAGGCCTAAGAGTGGGACTGACTCACATGTGAAGGGTCAAAAAGAAGGAAGAGTTAAAGGTGATATGCAGGCTTTTGTCTAGTGTAAAAGGGTGCCTGAAAGCTATGATCTCTCAGTTCCCAAACATTCCTCAAATCCAGCTATGCCCAGTATTCCTCCCAAACCCCAGATTCTGATTTGCAACAGCTTACTGTCCATTTGTGTTGCCTAAGCAATTGAACGATATTCCCTAGTGTAGTTCCTGTTTCAGCCTACTTGAACACAAAGTGCATTCCCGTCCATATGCAAGTTCATAAATTCAATTCTGACAATTTTCCTTGTCTCTAACTCTGAGTTCCTGAATGTGTCACTTAGTCATTTTCTAGTCAACCATAATATGTCTTGGGAAGAGGACTCAGTGCCTTGATATCAAAGGTCAACCATAGAAAAAATGAAAGAAATAACAATAATATACAGAAAAAGCAATAGCATATTGAGGACCTCCACCTTCATAAAGCCTTGACAACTAATAGACCTCTGCCCAATCACCATGTTAAAAACAAAACCAGCACCCCAAGGACAGAAGGATTTCTATGGAAATTGTCTTTTGTCACTGTAGGTGTTCGTAAGGAAAACAGGAACATTAACAGCAATGAAAATTTTATAAAATCTAATTTTAAATTTATGTTCAAATATTCTACCCAGTAGTTCATGACCAGAAAAAGTGATACCATAAGCTACTGTTCATTATCCTCTACATGCATTTTATCCAATGCCATAGCAACATGCTGATCAAAGATCCATATAGAAATATTGGTAAAAGGGACAGTGGTCTATTGTATAGCTGTGCAACACATAGCACTTGAAATGTGCCCAGTACATGTTAAAATATATTTTGTAAATGCAAAATAAACAGCATAATTTTGAAGACATTTATAAAAAAGAAAATAAGTATCTCTTTAATATTTCTATGTTGATTACATGTATGAAATGTTAAAATGTAGAATACATTGGGTGAGGAAAAATATATTATTTGATAATTCCACCCTTTTTTAAACCTTTTAAGGTGACTTCTAGAAAATTTAGAATTACATATGAGACTCCCTTATATTTCTATTATACAGTGTTATTATGCACTACTTTAGAGCATATTCAAGTAGCAGGGCTGTAATATCCTTTAACTACTTGCTCTCTTCTTTAGCCTCATTTTTCTAAACTAAATTACTGTTTTAAAATAGTTGAACTCTACTTAAATATCTTAAAGGATTCTCCATTAACTAGGAATGTTTTTGAAGTTCAAGTCTGCTGTCATGTTTCCTTGGAGACCAAAATATGACACCAGTAATTGTCAATATATATAAAGACAGGTTACTTAGGCAAGTAGTGGAAACACAGGGCATACACTTCATCTTTTAATTTACTACCATAATTTTTCCTTCTTTTCAATTAGCACAAGCAATCATCTTGACATAGTAACAGCCCAACCTGACCGCATATGCTAGCTGATTATATGAATTCAGGTGGTGAGATTTCCTTTAGAGATTAAATTACTTTTGAAATTCTCCAGCTGAAACAGCATGATTTACTCTTCTACTGTGTTCTTGACCTGATCCTTAGTGATGCAATTTCTTCCCAAGGAAAATGCAGCTTAATGACATTGTGATACTCTCTGTGTGCAATATCAACAAAGATGAAGGAGGGTTTCATTTTGTAGCCTGTTCTGCCATTCATCTAGCTGTCTTCAGGAACTATAGGCAGAAAAGAATTAGGATTGCTAGTGATTTTTTTTTCTCATTACTTGTCTTAAACAAACTGGAGGTTTGCTTGAAAGTTGAGATTTTTCTTCAGTTTGATAAAGCTTGGAGGTAAAGATATTTTATGAGAACCAGCAAAATTATAGCTACCTTGGCTAGGTGTGGTCCTCTTATACTCCACTGTCCTCCAAGTCAGGATTTCCTCTGAGCTATTCCAGAAGTAGACAAAGTCTGATCTGCAATCTATTGAGAAGCCTGAAGAAAAATGAAATGGTAAATTTGTTATCTAGATATTTGATTCACTCTGCTTTTAGAATTTATTCACAAATCTACAATTCCATAGATAATGTTTTTGGTTGCACTTATTAATCTGTCTGTATCTAGATACAGTCATGAGGCTATTATGAATTGACTACTTTTTAAAAAAGAAAATTCAAGTTTTTAACACCCACTATATTAGATGTTTTGCAGTTCTGTACTAATATAGCTTCTGATTGCCTAAATAAATAAAAAATGTACACTTCTAAATCCGGTTAGGTCACCTGAAATGTCCTATGGAATTATTCCAGGAAATTTTTGAGCATGTTGTTTCTGAAAATGCATATTAAATACCTAATATGACTACTTAACAAGTCTTTGAGCATTATGTAGTGTGCTACTGGGTTTTTTAATGCAGGCTATATTCTATTGTCTCCTTGCCCACTGCATTTAATCTTTTTTAAATTGAACTGAGATATAACACTTACATTTCAATACATTTTATATATACTGAGGTATGAGTTATGTAAAACACAACTCACACATTTAAACTGCATAACTGAAAGTTTTTGAAATATTCCCAAAGTTGTGTAATCATCACATCATATGGCAGTCATTTACCATCCTGCTAATACTCAACCCCTGAAAAATCAATGATTTTTTTTATTGTCCTGAGAATTGAAATCAAGGCCTCCCCAGACTGTTTTATCTTTGCATTTGAAATAGGGTTATGCTAAACCACTAACTCAGGCTGGGCTCAAATTTGTGATCCTCACACCTCAGTTTTTTGAGTGCCAGTATTAGAGTCATGTCCTAGCCCTCCCAGGACATTTCATTTATTATAAATTTGTCTATTCAGAACATTTCATATACATGGCATCATACCATGTATGGCTTTTTGTGGTATGAATTCTGTCATTTAGCATGTTTTCAGAGTTCATCTATGTTATGATGCTAATCAGCATTTTCTTCTTTTTATTATAAAATAGCATTCCAGCTGGGTATGGTGGTGCACACCTGTAATTTCAGCACTCAGGAGACTAAGTCAGGAGGATTGCTGGGAGTTTGAGGCCAATGTGGACTACATAGTGAGACCATGTCTCAAAAAACGAAGCCAAACAAAAACAAACAAATAAAAAACAAAACATACACAAAAAAAGCAAAAACCCCCATAATATTCCATTGTATTCATGTGTAAATTTTATTTACCCACTGAACAATTTGAGGAAACTAGATTATGTCCATTTTTGGGTCATCATAAAGATTTACAGCCATTCGTATGCAAGCTTTTGCAGGTACATTAGTTTTTATTTATTTTGTTTGTGTACCAAGAATTGTTGAGACTCCTAAAAACATTATATTTAACATTTTGGGAAGCTGTCAGATTGTCTTCCATAGTGGGTCCACAATTTTACATTTCAATCAATCATATATGATTTTTCTGGTTTCTCCATACAATAGACAATGCTTATTATTTTATATCTTTTTCATTTTAGCCATCCTAACATCATGATACTGTCTCATTTTTTAAAATTTTTTTATTTTAAAAAAGCAAAACAGAAAAAAAGGTAGAAGTAATACAGAATTTTGAAAAAAAAAGAAGGAATCAATTCTAGTCAATATATTACATATTGTTATCTTATAAGTAGTTGTTCAAGTTATGAAATCTAGGCATAAAAATGATCAGATAATCAAACAATGACAACACAAACTATTCTTTCCGATGAACTAACAGAGAATTAGTAGTATGGCTATCTATCTTGCATACTTATACATACATACAATTATACATGTATATCTGCAAACATAAAATCTTTTCCTTTCTTCCATTTCTTCTTTCCCCTATCCCAGCTGTTCTTATATCTCATTACTTTTTAATACAAATATATGCTTTAGCATATATTGATCTCACAATATATTGAGTTTCATTGGGGAATTTCTGAACATGTGTACTATACATCATTGCGATTTGGATTTGCATTTCTTTGGTGAATAATTATGCTTATCATCTTTCTGTATGCTTATTTGTCATTTGTTTAATTTTGAAGAAATAGCTCTTAAATTCTTTACTGTTTTAAAGTTGTTTTTCTTTTTTTTATAAAATGGTAGTTTTACACACATACATATATGAATGATATTATGTATATTCTGATTAAAGATTCTTTATCATGCATATTATTTGCAAAGGTTATCTCCCTTTATGTGAATTTTTTTGTGATTATCCTCTCAATGACAAAATTTCTAAATTTCTATGAAATACAATTTACCTAATTTTCCTTTTGTCATCTCTTCTTTAGTGCCATATTTATGAAATCATAACTAACTCAAGGTTGTAGACTTACTTCTATGTTTTTAATGAATAGTTTTATAGTTTTTACAGTTTTCACAATTAAGAATTTCATACATTTGAGTTTATTTTGGTATGTAGTATGAGGTAAGATTCCATTTTCATTCTTTTAAAGTTAAACTCTCTACGAACTATTTTATAAAAATATTCCTCCCCCTCCTATTGAATTGCCTTGGCATCATTACCAAAAATCAACTGACTATAAAAATTTAAGGGTTTATTTTTAGAATGTCAATTATATTCCATTGATCTACATGTCTATAAATTCCAGTATGATACAGTCTTTATTACTAGAGCTTTGTCACAAGTTTTGAAATCAGGAAATATGAGTCATCTGACTTTGTTCTTTTTCAAGATGTCTTGACTATTCTGGGTCTCTTGAGGTGGTAGACAGAATAATAACCCTTTGCAAACATTCTAGTCCTCAGAACCTATGAATGTGGTGTTTTATATGGTAAAGAAGGGTTCAAATGTGTTAAAACCAAGTACCTTGAAACACTTATCTAGTATTATTAGGGTGCATCTAATATAATCACCAGCATACTTACAGGCAGGAGGCAATAGAGTCAAGAAACAAAGGAGTTATAACAACAAAAGCAGATGTCAGGTTGGTGATGTATCTATGAAAGGATGAATACATCGTCCAGCTGGAAAAGGCAAGGAATTGACTTTCCCCAATCTGCAGAAGAGATGTGGTTTGTGATTTGTACTGTTTAATCCAATAATTATGTGGCAAAATGTTACATAACCAATAGACAATGAATGCACAGTATTTCTATGTTAATTTTACCATTGGTTTTTCAATTTATGCAAGAAATATACCTCAGACATTGAAATGCTTTTATTGAATATGTGGAACAATTTGGTGAATACGACCATCTTAAAATTTGGAGTCTTGGGCCAGAGATAAACCTCAGTGGCATGGTGCCTGCCTGGCAAGAGGGAGGTCCTGAGTTTGATCCCCAGTACAAAACAAAACAGAACAAAAATTTGAAGTCTTCTGATCCACGTAAAGTGTCTTTCCTTTAAAATAGGTTTTTAAATTCTTTTAATGGTGTTTTCTCATTTTATGTACATGGGTCTTACACTTTGTTAGATATATTCATTTATGAGAATTATATTTTTTATATTATGCCAGAATTTTTCTTGTTATTTCATAATACTCATTGCAAATTTATAACTTTTATTATATATTTTTATATTTATTAGTCCTAATCAGATTTTAGGAATTTAGGATTTTCTATATAGAAAATCATGCCATCTAGAAATACAATTTTATTTATTCCATTATTTTTGAATGCATTTTATGTCTTTTCTTATAAAATTGCCCTAGCTAGGGCATCCAGCACAATGTCAAATAGCAGTTTTGAGAAGAGAAATCCTTGTCTTATTCGTGACCTTAAGGGAAAGGCATTTAGTATCACTATTAATTCTGACATTAACTGTGGGTGTTTTATACATGCCCTTCATTAGTTTGTGGATGTTGTTTTTTACTCTTAATTTCTTTTTCAATTTTTTTGATCTTAATTTCTTAAGTGTTGAGTTTTTGAATAATTGTCTTGTATCTTTTAAAATAATCAAATGGACCTTTTTTCTTCAAAGTGTAGACTGATTTTGGATGTCAACTAAACTTTGAATTGTGGAATAAACTCCATTTGGTATTGGTTTATGACTTGTTTTCATGCTGGATTCAGGTTAGTGGCACTTTCTTCAGGATTTATGGATCTTATTGATATAGGGGAACAAAACTGCTGACCTACTACACGTCTGGTACAAGCTCGTGTTCTCTAAAATTGAAGAATGAATTTTAGGAATGACGCAGGTTAAGAGCAGAAATAATTGTTGAGAGAAAGAAAGTTTTGTCTGACAGAGAGACAGAAAGAGTCCCGAGTGGGTTGACAAAGACTCTGTGTTTTCTAGTGACTTTAATGGAGTAAAACTGATATAGGGGAATGAAACTCCTGACCTACTATATGTGCAGTATGAGTTCATGCTCTCTAAAATCAAAGAATGAATTTTAGGAACAACAGAGTTTAAGAACAGAAACATTTACTGAGAAAAAGAAAGCTTCTTTCTGAGACAGAGAGAGACATTGACAAGGACTCTGTCTTTTCTAGTGTCTTTTATAGAGTAAAACCATGATGGGGAAAATGGGGAACTCACAAGGGTATGAGGTGGCACAGAACTGTGGTCAGCCAATAAGATTAATTGTTTAGGTAAAATGACCAAATCAGGGACAAATGGGGAAGTGAGTCACATAGTAAGCGAGCATTCTTACGGATCAGTGACTTTTTGTAGGGGGTTGGGATGGTAATTCCTGGCTTCTCAAGATGATCCATACCTAACCCTAATGTCTATATTTAGGGTGTGGTTGCACTTGTTTTGCCTTCTGTCTTGAGATCTGGCCCACAGGAAGAGGTGTGTGTCTCTTCCAAGGTCACAAGATATCTGGTCCTCTGTACCGGTTCCTTTGAGGGCCTAGCCCTGTCTGACTGCCTGTAATATTTCTAACTAACTCAGTTGCCTGTAACAAAACCATGATGGGGGAAACTGGAAACTCACAAGGCAGACAGGCATGAGGTGGGACAGAACTGTGGTCAACCAAAAAGATTAATTGTTTAGGTAAAATCGACCAAATCAGGGACAAGTGGGGAAGCGAGTCACATAGGCGCCAATCATTCTTATGGATCAGAGACTCTTCCTGTAGTGGGGTGGGATGGTAATTCCTGGCTTCTCAAGATGATCCATACCCAACCCCTAAGGTTTATACTTAGGGTGTGGCTGCATTTGTTTTGCCTCCTGTCTTGAGATCTGGCCCACAGGAAGAGGTGTGTGTCTCCTCCAAGGTCATGAGACATCTGGTCCTCTGTGCCGGCTCCTTTGAGGGCCTAGCCTTGTCTGACTGCCTGTAATATTTCTAACTAACTCAGCTGCCTGTAACATTATCTTTATAAAATATACTAATATATATTTTCCTTTCTTATATCTTTGTCTGGATTTGGTATCCACAGTAACACTAGCCTCACAGAATGTGGTAAAAAGTGTTCTCATAATTCTTGAAAGAGTTTTGTTAAATCTAAGTATTGGTTCCAGTTTAAGTTTAAAAAACTCACAAGAGAAAGCATGTGTTCCTGTGATTTCATCTATGGGAAGTCCTTAAATTACTAATTCTAATTACTGACTCTTTGTTATAGGTCTGATCTTCTAATCCAAAACTCTTTGTTATAGATATATTCAGAATGCTTTTTCATAGATGTTTTATATTTGTTTAGATTTTGTTCATCTCATTTAGGTTAGATAATTTGTTGTCATATAGTTATTCATAGAATTTCCCTGTGGTATGTTTTATTTCTATAAAGTCAGGAATGATGACCCCTCTTTCATTTATAATTTTATTAAAATAATCTTAATTTTTCTTGGAAAGTCTAGCCAACATTTTGTAAGTTTTGTTGATCTTTCCTAGGAACCAAATGTTGGGTTTATTGATTTTCTCTATTTCTATTTTGTATTGTACTTATTTTTTCTTCAATCTCTATTGTTTCCTTCCTTGTTTCTTTCCATATTTACTGAGAATTTAGAGATGATAGATAGATATATAGGTAGATAAATAGATGGTAGATAACTATACTAGGTGTTGTTATGGACACAATCATGTGCAACAGTGCCTAACAAATCAGCAAATATTAGTAGCATTAAAAACAACCATGTTATACTTACGGATTTTTTCTGTTCTAGTCAACTGAACACTTCTTGTCTAGGGTCTTACCTATAGCTACAGTCTAATGTTAGCCAAGTCTGCAGACAGGTGAAGACCTGACTGGGCTGGATGACAAGGTTGGCTCACTCACAAACCTGGTAGCAATAACTTGCTATTGACTGAAAATTCAGTTGGAGCCGGGCATGGTGGCACAGGCCTTTAATCCCAGCACTCAGGAGGCTGAGGTAGGAGGAGCATTGTGAGTTCGAGGCCGCCTTGGGCTACAACATGAGCGCAAGGCTGGTCTGAGCTATATAGTGCGACCCTGCCTCAAAAAACCAGGGCTGGGAGTTTGGCTCAGTGACTGAAGTGCCTGTCTGCCAGGCGCGAGGTTGTGAGTTCAATCTCTGATGCCACAAAAAAAAAAAAAAAAAGAAAGAAAGAAAGAAAATTCAGTTGGGGTTGATGACTAGAGAATATACACATGTCTTCTCCAGCATAATGGAGTTGTGGTAGTCAGACGTCTTACATAAATACTTTCTTCAGAATGGAGAACCACTTGCATGTTACTACACAAAATCAAATATTAAGTAATAGGATAAAAAGTAAAGAGGCATTCACAGACTGGGAGAAGATATAATAACCAAGTATTTCAAGATCTCTGCAAAATTAAATACTAAATCTTAAAATTTTCAATGAATGTGAAGGCCGAGGATCATGGAACTATCTTCATCATCAAGCAAAGAGATGATTAATTGCACGGAAACTATATTTAGGTGTAAAAGGAGCCTTAGCCACCTGCCTATAATTTAGGTGCAGGCTTTATGAAACAAAAAGTCTCCACATGAATAAACTGTTGAGTGATTAGTACTTTATAAGAAGTGTTAGATTTAATTTAATGTCAGAGTTTAGAAAGGAACAGTTTTAACTTTTAAAAAGCATCAATTTATTAGCCTGTACTTTTTGTAGTTGAGAAGTCGGGTAACACTGTGGTTAGATTCTCTACTCAAAGCCTCACAGAGCTAAACTCAATGTGTTGAGAAGAGCTGTTGTTCTTATCCGAAGCTTGATGACTTCTAGGTTCTTGGGTTACTGGTAAATTTCATTTCCCTGTGGCTGAAGGACAAATGTCCTTGTTACCCTCCAGGATACTGATCAAATACCATTGTCAGTTATTAAAGGCTACTGATGTTTTTTATCGCAAGGCCCACAGTGCCAGTTTACATTGACTTTCTCATCTGAAACTAGCCTGAGAAATATTTCTTTTTAGAGTTCACTTGATTTTTGCCAGGCATACTAAGAGAAGCTCCTTAAATCAAAACTAGTTTGAGACCTTAATTATATCTACAAAGTCATTTTTATAGCAATACCTACATTAAGGCTTGCCTGAATAAGAGGCGGTATATACAGCAGGGATCAAGAATCTTTTCATGTGTTGAGGAAGAGTTTTATAATTCTACCTAACACATAAGTCATAGTAACACATACCTGTAAGTAACCAACAAATCAAGCATAAACAACATAGGGAGGATGTCAACTACAGTTTGTATTACTAATAGAACAATGCACTTCTTAATTGTATATGCAGATGATTTCTCTTTAATACTTGACTCAAGATACATTTTGCAGGTTTTATTATGGATTCCAGAAAAATAACAAGTAAACTTCTAATCAACTTTAGGCATCTATTTTCAATGAAAAGTAATATAAATTTTCATGAAACTATCTCCTCATGTAGGTGTTTCACATACACATAGAACTAATTTAGTGATTTTATTCCAATGTAAAACAAAATATGATATTACTTCAAGATATAATAATGCAATCTTTGATACAAATATAGTGATAAAAGTTAATGAAAAAAGACAGCGAAGTTTTGAATGCAATCACTGAATTGATGTAGTGAATACATATGAAAATGAATATTTCAATATTAAAGACTGTGTATTCTTTTAGGTCATGTGGAATATTTACAATAATTGTACAGCATCTGTAATATTAAGAAGACTGCAAGCCTGGTACGCTGGCATATGCCTGTAATCCCAGCATTCTGGGAGACTGAGGCAAAAGAATTATAACTTCAAGCCCAGCCTGGGCAATATAACAATTTAGCAAGACCTGGTGAAAATTAAAAATAAAACAAGAGAAAAATTAAAAAGTACTGGTGATGTAGCCCAGTGCCAATGCCCTGAGTTCAATCCTCAGGATCATAAAAATTACAGAAATGAAGATACCTAAAAGCCACACACACAGACAATATCTAAATTGTCTAGAAACATCAGCTAGATTTTATTTAAAACTAAATGATAAAAAGTTCTACATACAAATTCTATAGGCTGCAGGTCAAATGCACACTAGCAAAAATTTATAAAATAAACTGCTTATAACAGAAAAATAAACTGAAAACTAATTAAACATCCTACAAAATGTATTAGAAAACAAAAAACAATGTGATTAATCCAAGGTAAATAGAAACAAATAATAGATGGAAGAGCAGAAGTGAAACAGAAATTATGAGCAAATATAATAAAATAGTAACAATCAAATAAGCCAAGTGGTTAGCTTCTGCAAATGATTATAAACTATATAAAACTGTAAAGAGTGAAAACAATATTGTGGATTAAAAGTAGGAATAAAAACCAGAACAGATATTTGAAACCCGATATTTATTTTGAACAATTCTATGTCAATATGTTTGCAATGTTGGATAAATATTTCATAGAAAATTATTTTTCCAAGATTGAATCTAAGTGAAATGCAAAAATATTCATTAATTTAAAATGTCATAAAAATAAAATAGAAAGTCAATCTTATAAATATAGGTACAAAAACACAAAGAGCTAAGCGAACTAAATTTTCACACACACACACTCACATACACACACAAACACACCTTTTCTATGTGGAGTTTGTTGATTCTTTCATTAAAAAGTATATTGATGTACATGTTACCAAATTGGGTAAGAGGAAGTACTTCCTTAACTTGATTAGGTCTAGTCACAAGGGAACGTATTGTAGACATCAATATTTAATTATGGTGGTCATATGGACCTGATTTACAAAGAAAAATGTGTTTGTATCCATTCTTTCAGCACCATTATTAATAGCATCCTGTGCTAAGGAGAATGGCAGCCTCCAAAAATGTCCACACTCTAAACCCTATAATACCGTGCCCATGGTAGGTTACATGGCAAAGGAAAGTTAAATTTGCAAATGAGAGTATTAATCTTAAAGAGAGATATAATTCTACATTGTGTAGCTAGGTAAGTCATTCTAATCACAAGTGTCATTAAAATAGGAAAAGGGAGGCAGAAAAAGATAATCAAACTGCATCAGTTAGGAGTAACTAGAGGACACAAAAATACATATACATATATATATATTAGTATAAAAGAATTGACAAGATAGGCTTACAATGGCCATCTGAATGGTCAGGAGTTGAAGAGTGCAAAAGGGCCTTCTGCACAACAGAGAGCCAGAGAATCCAGTAAAAAAAAAAAAAACAAAGGCTTGGAGCTCACTTCAGAGTCAAGTGTGAATCTGTATTGGGATGCCAACAGGTCTGCACTGTAAGCCTGGAGACAACATGAAAAGGCAATTGTTAAGACTGGAGCTCCTAAAAAGAAGGAGAAAAGAGACTTCCTTCTCCTTTCCCTTTTTATTCCATCCAGTCTACAAGCCTATTGGTTGGTGCCATCCACATCCCAGTTGGTGCCAGCATTGGTCTTCCTTTTTCATTAAGTCCATCATCCAGACACACCAGAACTGTGCTAAATCAACCAGGTGTTTCTTATTCAAGTTGATACCACAATTAATTATCACAGCACAGAATGGGACAATGCAAGAGTGATCAAAGTGCTGCAATGTTTATGGCCTTGAAGATAAATGAAAGAAACCACATATCAAGATGGCCTAGTAGCTGGAAAAGGTAAAGGCTTACATTTTTGTCCTAGAATCTACAGGAAGAACATACTCCCTAATTTCAGCCCAGGAAAACCAACGCTGGATTTCTGACCTCAAGAACTGGAAGGTAATTCATAAATTTCGTTGATTAAAATCACCATTTGTGGTAATGTGTTATAAAAGTAATACAAAGCTAATACAAATTCCTTTTCACAAGCAGTCCTAATTTGGATGATAAATTAAATATTGGGCAACCCCTAATGGCGTAACAGTAGCTACATTCCCTTCAAATTGAGGAATGGGATAGGGAGGATTGCTCTCACTGCTGCCTTAATACATCTTACTGGGAGTAGTCAGTGTAACAAGATTCAGGAAAGATATATTGCAAAGGCATAAAATAGTACACCTATTGGCAAGTTATGACTACTGGACAAAAGTACATAATCAAAAAAATGATGACTTAAGAAGCAGTATTGGCAAGCTTGCTGGGTAACATAAAAATCATTTACTTTCCAATATGTGAGTAGAAGAGTTAGAAAATGTACCACTGGTAAGAAACCATTAATGGTAATCCCAGACTCTGCAGTTATAAAACAATTAACAAAGCATATATGCAAAAATCTTCAGGAAAAAAGTAATATTTTTGAAGTAAAGTTAACACCAGTAAGTTCAAATACTTTTGAAACTTCCATATTGGGGAAAGTAGTCAAGTCTTCCTTAAGTGATTTATAAAGTCATGCAATGACGATAATTCTGACAAGGTTTTATATAATTTAATAAATGGAAACTAAACTTTACATAGAGAAAAAAAAATAGAAAATTTAAGGTATTCCTAAATGAAAAGAAGAAAGTGAGCATGTTTGTTCTAAACAGTATAAAATTTTACAATAAAATTAAGGCAATAAATACAGTAAAATGAAACCAAAGACAGGATAGAAAACTTAGAAACACATCCATATATATACATCAAAACAATGGCAGAGCTGACATTTAAGAGCAGTAAAAAAAAAGATAGATTTTTTTTTTCGGCACCAGAGATTGAACTCACAACCTCGCACCTGCCAGGGCAGGCACTTAAGCCACTGAGCCAAACTCCCATAAAATCAGCATGGTACTGGAATCAAAACAGACCTGAAGATCAATGGAATAGATTAGAAGATACAGCCACAACTACAAACACACTCAGCCACCTCATCTTTGACAAAGGGGCCAAACAGGTACATTGGAAGAAAGACAGCCTCTTTAACAAATGGTGCTGGAAAAACTGGCTTTCTATATGCTGTAAACTAAAACTAG
>RJWM01003426.1:0-113380 GCA_004363535.1 Dasyprocta punctata
TGACAACATGATGTTTTCATATGTGTATTCATTATGAAATTATCAAATCAAGCTAATTAATGTCAATCACCTCATATACTTACTTTTGTGAGTATGATAAGAACACTTAATGTCTATTCCTGCTATGGTTTGATCCATTCTTGTTTATTTGTTGCTTTCATTTCCTATCATTTTGGGGTGGAATCCAAAGAAATCAGTTCTTAGACCAAACTGCATGCATTGGAAAGTTAATTCCCAAAGTGACAGTGTTAGGAGGTGCAGTCTCATAAGAGGTGATCAAGTCACAAGGGCTCTGCCTTTATAAGTGGATTAAAGTTGTTGGGAATTGGTATTGTTATTTGGGGGTGGGTTAGTTATTGCAAGAGGGCCTTTGTTATAAAATCAAGTTCAGTCCTGTCTTGTTCACTTACCTTTGTACTTTCTTACCTTTCTGTCTTCTGCCTCAGCATGATATAACACAAAGGTCCTTACCAGATACTGGCAAATATCTCTTTGACACACTGGTTTAATTTCCTTTGGAATATATGCACAAAAGTAAAATTGTTAAGTCATGTTGTGTGGTTCTATTTTTAGTTTTTTGGGGAATCTCCATAATGTTTTCTGTAATGACTGTTCTAATTTCCATTCCTACCAGCAGTGTACAAAGGTTTTCATTTCTCTACACTGACACTTATTTTTTATTTTTGTAATTTATAGCTGCCATTCTAACAGGCACAAAGTGATATTTTATTGTGGTGTAAATTTGGATTTCCTTGATGGTTAATAATGTGAGAATTTTCTCATATACCTGATGATTGTTCATGTGTCTTCTACTGAGAAATGTCTGTTAAGCTCTTCACCCATTTGAAAATCATTGTTTTCTTATTTTGAACTGTGTGATTTTGTCATATATTTTGGATATTAAATCCATATATCAGATGTATTGGTTGCAAATATTTTCTCTTATCCCATGGATTTTTCTCTTCATTAATTGCTGTGCAAAAGCTTTAAATTAATTAATTTATTTATTTACTTATTTTTTGGTTTTTTTTGAGATGGTCTCTGTATAGTACAGGCTGCCTCTGAGTTCACTGTGAAGCGCAAGCTCACCTCAAACTTGCTGCAATCCTTTTGCCCCAGTCTCTTGAGTGGTGGGATCACAGATGTACACCAAAGGTTTTAAATTTAATGCAATCATATTTTTCTATTTTTTGTCTTAGTTTCCTATCTTTCTGGGGTTAAATCTAAAAATAATAATAGGAATAATAATAATAATAATGATAATGGCAGTAATAATTGCCTGTCCCAACGTCAAGACGTTTTTCTCGTTTTCTTCCAGTAGCTTTACAGTGTCAAGTCTTATGTTTCAGTCTTTAATCCATTTTGAATTATTATTGCACATGCTATGAAATAAGGATCAAACTTAATGGAGTTTCCCAAACTCCATTAATTGAAGAAGCTGTTCCTCCTCTATGGTGTATTCTTGGGCACCTTTGTTGGTGATCAATTGGATATGACAGTATGACTTTATTTTTGGGGTTTCTATCCTATTCCATTGATTGATAAGTCCTTTTTATGGTAATACTATGCAGTTTTGGTTACTATAGTTTTGCATTATATTTTGAGATCAGATAGTGTGATGATTTCAATTTTTTTTAACTTTTTTGTGGGGTGGGTACCAGGAATCAAACTCAAGACCTCTTGCTTGCCAGTTTTGTTCTTTTTATATAAGATTTTTGTTTATTTGGGATCATTTGTGCCAAGAATTGTTTCTCTATTTCTGTAAAAATGACATTAAAATTTTGATAGGGATTACATTGAATCTGTAGGTCACTTTGGATAGCATGGGTGTTTTAGCAATATTAATATCTTTCCATTTATTTGTATTTTTTTCTTTTTCCCATCAATTTTGTATAGCTTTTAGTTCACAGATTTTTACCTGTTTGATAAAACTTTTTCTTACCCATTTAATTTTTTGATGCTTTTGTAAATGAAGTTGTTTTCTTGATTTCTGTTTTGGATATTTTCTTGTTAGTGTGAAGAAATGTCACTGATTTTTGCATGTGGACTTTATATTCTGCAACTTTACTAAATTTGTTCCTTAGTTCAGCAGTTTTTTGTTTTGTTTTGTTTTGTTTTGTTTTGGTGGCATCTTTATGGTTTTCTATATATAAGATCATGTGATAAGCATAGATATATTGAGTTGTTTTTTTATTTGGGTGTCTTCTATTTCTTTTTCTTAATTACTCTGGCGAGGACTTCTAGGATTATACTGAACAGAAGTAATAAGAGTATCCTTGTCTTATTCCTGATCATAGAGAAAAACTTTTCAACTTTTTACCATATTTACAGTGAGTTTGTCATATATGACCTTTATTGTGTTGAGATTTTTCTATGGTTTCCCCCTAACACAAAGTTTCATGGGCTGGGAGCTTGGTCTTCAATGTAATGGTTTTGAGGAGTGATGGATCCTTAACAGGTGGTACTAGTATGGAGAAGTTTAGGAGACAATTCTCAGAAGGGTTTCACAGGAATGGGTAAAGTATTGTGTTAACTTTCTGTCACTATGATAAAATATCTGTGATAATTATAAAGAGAAAATTTTTATTCTGGCTGAAGTTTTAGAGGTTTCAGTCCATTACCAATTGACTTCTTTGCTCCAGGCCTGTGACAAGACAGCACATCACGACTGATCAAAATTACTTGTATCATGAGCCAGGGAGCATAAGGGAAAGAGGAAGAGTCAGAGATCTACCATCTCCTTCAAGGATATTCCTCAAATTACTAAGAACTTTTCACAAGGACCTACCTCCTGAAGCTTCCACTATTTCCCAATAACACTACCCTGGGAACCAAATCTTTAACGCATTAGCCTTTGGGAGACATTCAAGAGGCAAAGTGTAACAGGGCTCAGGGCAATGGATTAGTTCTTGCAAGAATGAGTTCTTAAAACGTGAATTTGATTTCCTCAGCTCATTTTCTTACTTCCTGTCTTGCTGAGTGAGCTCTCATGCACGTGTTCTAACCATGTGATGCCATTTGTAATGTTGTGATGCAGTCAGGAGGCCTGCTCCACATGCTGGCATCATGCTATTTGGACTCTCCAACCACCAGAGTCACAAGCTTAATTTCTTTTCTTTATACATTACCAAGGATCAGGTATTTTGTTACAGCAAAACAAAGCTAAGACAGTTATATTTTGTGTGCACCTGATTTGTCAAGTGCTTTTTTCCATGAAAGCATGTTGAATTTTGTCAAATGATTTATTTGCATGTATTGAAATGGCTGTATGAATTTTGTCTTTCATTTTATTTATGTAATATACCACATATATTGATTTGTATATGTTGAATCATCCTTGCATTCCAGGGATAAAACTCACTTTATCTTGGTGTGTGATCTTTTTAATGTGCTATTGAATATTTTCTATCTATGTTCATCAGGGATGTTGGATTGTTAGTTTCCTTTTTTATAGTTTCTGGCTTTAGTGTTAGGGTAATTCTGTTCTTATAAAATGAGCTTTGAATTGTTTCTTCTTTGATTTTTTTGGAAAACTTTAATGTTAATTCTTCCTTAAATGTTTAGAAGAATTCTCCATCAATGGCATGAAGTCCTGAGCTTTTCTTTTTGGGGAAATTTTTGATTATTGATTCAATGTTTTTACTCATTTTTTGTCTGATCAGAATTTTTTATTTCTTCACATTTCAGTCTTGGTGTGTTCTTAGAAAATTATCCATTTCTTTAAGTTATTCAATTTTTGGCAAAAAATTATTCATAAATTTCTTGAGAGGGCTTTGTATTTCTGTTGTGTCATTTGTAATTTTTTCTTTCATTTATTATTTTATATGAATCTTTTTGCTTCTTTTTCTAGTATTTTAGTCACCTTCAGATTTCTGAGGCACAACACCCACAATTTAAGAGAGGAGAGGTTTACTTTGGCTCATGTTTTAGTCCATAGTTGCCTGGCTTCCAAGGTAAAAACAGGATAGCAGAGGGGTATGGTAAAGGAAAAGTTTTGCAGTGTATGGCAGCCAGGAAGCAGAAAGAGAATAAGGAACCAAGGATGAGAATACACATTCCCAGTGACCCTCTTCCAACCAGGTTCCACTTCCTAACAGTGCATAAGCTGTCAAACCCATTAATGATCCAGTCAACCTCAAACATATGAAGCTTTTGGAAGATATTTTAGATACTAACCATAACATTCTACCCAAGTCCCCAAAAAGACTCACATCCATCTAACTAGGCAAAATGCATCTAATCCATCTCCAAGAGTTGCCAGAATCTTAACAGTCTAGCATTGCTGGGAAGTCTAAGTCTAAACCCTCTTCTAAGACTCAAGCCAAACTCTTAGATGTGAGTCCCTGTAAAAATAAGAAATTAAATATTTCCAGCATGCAATGGCACAAGGTAAATATTCTCATTCTGAAAGGGATATAGAAAGGAGTACAACCTAAGTAAGACCGAAACTATATGTCTTTGATTTCCTTTTTGATTTCTCCTATTACCAGTTGACTACACAGGATTAGATTAATTTCTATATAATGTGAATTTTCCAATTTTTATTCTTATTTACCTACCTTATACCTGGCCCTACCTTCTAACAGCATATTCAGCTACCAAATTCATAATAGATAAAGCTACTGATGAGTGTAGTGCCTCAATGATCCATTATCCTTCCTAAAATCCCACTTCTGAAAAATGATACTTTTGAGGGACATTTTAGATCTGAGCCATAATATGTACCTAGCTATTCACCATTTTTATTTTTTTTGAAAAACTCTTAGATCTGTTGATCTTTCCTATTGCTTTTCTAGTTTCTACTTCACTTATTTTTGCTCAATATTTATTATTTTTTTCCTTCTCCTAACTTTGGGCTTGGTTTATTCTTCTTTTTCTAGATCTTTAAGGTGTAAATTTATGTTGTATATTTGAGATCTTTCTTTTTATTAACATAAGCATTTATCATTATAAATTTTCCTCTCAGGACTGATTTTGCTGCATGCTGTAGGCTTTAATATTTTGTTTTCACTTTCATTTGCTTCTATATGTCTTTGATTTCCTTTTTGATTTCTCCTATTACCAATTGACTACACAGGATTAGATTAATTTCTATATAATGTGAATTTTCCAATCTTTATTTTTCAATTGATTTCTACTTTCATAACATTGCAGATGGAACATATATTTAATATAATTTCAACCTCCTTAAACTTGTTAAAAATTGCTTTGTGGCCTAGTATAGGACCTACCCTGGGGAGTGTTCCCTGGGTGTTTGAAAAGAATTTGTATTTTGTTACTGTTGGATGAAATGTTCTGTACGTATCTGTTAAGTCTGTTTGGTCTATGGCATTGTTCATGTCCAGTGTTTCCTTATTGATTTTCTCTCTAGATGATGTGTCTACTGTTGGAAGTAGGCCTCCTACTATTCTTGTGTTGCTGTCTATTTCTCCCTTCACACCCATTAATAGTTGCATTAGATACCTAGATTTTTCAGTGTTGTTCAATGATATAATTTTTGATCTTCTTGATAAATTGATGCCTCTATTATACAACAATATTCTCTGTCTTTTGTGACATTTATTAGTTTAAAGTTTATTTTGCCTACTGTAATGGTGGCTACTTTAGTTCTCTTTTATTTACCTTTTTTAATAAAATATATTCTATCACTTCACTTTCAGCCTATATAAGTCTTTAAAATTAAAGTATGTCTCTCTTGGGAGCATTTAATTTGATCTTAGTTTTTAAAATCAATTTAGCTACACTGCATTTTTTTTGGAAACTTGAATTCATTTACATTTAAACTAATTTTTTGGTAGGTGAGGTCTTACTGCTACCTTTTGTTAAAGTCTTCTGTTTCTATATCTTTTGTTCCATTTTTTTGCTCTCTTCCTTTGTGATTTGATTTTTTTTTATAATAGTATGATTTAGTCCCTTTCTATTTACCTTTCGTGGATCAACCTCATTTTTTTCTTTGCAGTTATCATGAGGCCCATATATATATATATATATATATCTTATATTTATAATATTCTATTATGTGGGCCACTGAAACAAGCACTGGTTGTAACATTCTATTTTAAACTGATAAGTTAGTTTTGACTGCATGCAAAACTCTACATTTTAAATTCTCCTCTGCTATTTTATAGTACTACTGTAATAATTTACATCTTTTATATTTTATGTATTAAGAAATTATTTTAATAAAGAAGTTATTGTAGTTATGGTAATTTTTAATACTTTACTCAAATATTTTTTTTAATCAGGTCTTGCTATCTTGCCTGCTCTGGTCTCAAACTCTCTTGGGTTCCACCTAATTTTCCTGCCTCAGTGTCCTGAGTAGTGGGAGTAAAAGTGTACACCAGCGTAGTCAGCTAGTTCTACACTTTTACACTAGAGTTAAAATGGTTTATGCACCCTCACTACAATATTAGAGTATTCTGAATTTGACAATATTCTTACCTTTACAGTAACTTTTATACTTTCTTTTGTTTCTATGTTGTTAGTGCTTTTTATTTCTCCTACTTCCTACCCTGCAGATACTAGTTTCTAGGTTCTATGTATAACTTACAAGATTCCTTTCATCTTATTCTACAACCTTTCTTCTCTTTTTTTTCTTAGTCTTTTTGTATGTTAGTAGCATCCTTGTACTTCTGAGTTGTACTCAGTTACTCTTTCTCATGTCTCTTCTTATTATAGACAGTGTTTACTATGTGGTAAATATATAGTTCCTAGAACTCTCAAATTAGCAGCCTTTCATCTTAGAGGTTCTTTTTCTATTGCAATTACTTTACTCAACATCTATATATAAATCCCAGGGAAAGACTCAGACTCATCCAGGTTGAAATATATATCTATGCTTAATCCATTCACTCTACCCTGAGTAGTGAGATACTGTTATTGATTAGGTCTGGGTCATATATGTGCCCAGTTACAGAAAGGTGCTGGACCTGGGAAGACCCAAGCAGTAGGTTTCATAATCTGCAGCAGCAGTGATTGGAAGACTGTAGCAATTTTCTTTTCTTTCACACTTTCATAGGGAAAGTATGTGGTTCATATCAGGAGATTAAAAGAAAAGTAAGGCTTTCTCTGTTTCTTGTCATTGACTTAGATTTCTTGGTGGTTGAAAGTCAACTTAACTTATATGTAGAGATGACTGATTGAACATATACATCAACTGCCATGTTAGAGAAGATTTGGGAGTAAACAAAAATAAGATATTAAAAAAGACAAGCAGGAAAAATTAAGACAGTGGAATAAAAATACACTGAGTTTTGAAAGTCGGAAAGCACATGGACAAGTTCTATCTGATTTGATTCTCCCTATCACTTGGAGAAGTCAGCTTTCCCTGGTATTTTGAGAGGCAGCCTGCTTCACAGTGAAAAAGCAGCAAAAGCCTTAGAGTGTGGCATTTAGATATATTTCTGTAAGTAGAGGTAATGACAAAGTCTTGAAAAAGCAGAAAATCTTACCTTATCAGAGAAGTTTTAACAGAGGGTCTCTGATCTGGGGGTCACTGGGCACAATAGATTCCATAGGTATAGGGCTTTGGTGTAGTGTGGTAAAACTGAGTAGTGTGACTAATTCCATAGGGAATGGCCTCTAATTTTCTTCACTAAGAGTCTATGATACTGACTACTGGGCCTTACTCTCTAGGAACTTGGAGAAATCCCTTTTTCAGTTTCTCCAGAGATATTGATGTTGAAACTTTGTGATGGAGGGTTGATTGTTTTTGATACTAGAGATAGAACCCAGGGTCATTCTATCACTGAGCTATATTCCCAGCCCTTCTTATTCTTTATTTTGAGAAAAGGTCTTGCTATGTTGCCCAGGCTAGCCTCAAACTTGTGATCATCTTGCTTCAGTCCACCAAGTAACTGAAATTACAAATGTGGGCACTATATGTGGCTGTTTTTTTAATTGAGTGCTCCATAGTTGCCCTCCAGTCAAGACCAATGTTGGTGTCACCATGGATTGAGCTTCCAATCAAGGTTTTAGTGTCCTAACCTTTAGTAGACCAGAAAACTTAAGATTACCAGACACCTGAGGAAATCCTGTAATATGAAAGAAGTTAACACAACTAAAACTATCCTCTTGCTGTCTTTTATCTCTTTTTTATAGTAGATTTCTTTGCATTATCTTCCATCATTTCTCTAGGGACTTCTTGGTATATTCTTCAATTGTTAATTTTCAAGAATCTCTTTAGTTTCTGAATGTTGTTTTCCATAACTTTCTTTGTTTAATTATGAAATTTTATTACCCTCAAGACAAAGGAGAGCTCCAGAAGCTCCTGGAAAGAAAAAAAAAATGTGTCACAAAGGACCACAAAACAGAATAGCTTTGAATTGTTCAATAGTAGTACTGGAAGCTAAAAGTCAATGATGATCAAGGCCTTTGAAGACTAGAAGGACAACACTTCCCAACCTAGAGTTCTATATCCAACTAATCTACTAAACAAACATAAGGGCTGAACAACATTCTTAGACATTTAACCCTCTTGTACTCACAAAGTTATTGAGAGATATGCTCCACCAAAATTAACATTTGAACTAAGGAAGAGAAGAAAACATAGAATCTAAATATAGACTCTGAGTTATGAAGGAATTTCTTAGGCTAAAGGTGAAAGGAAATCCCAGAGTAACCACTGTGCACCAGACAAGAAGGCATCTAGTCCGGTCGGTATCAAATCAGCAGGCTCGGAGAAACATTTCTTCAGAAAGACTCATGCTGGAAAAATAACAAGTGGGAAAATACAGTACATGGAAGAGAGGAAAATTCCAACTATGGAAGATAATAAAATACCTTAAACTAGATTTATATTACTCCTTTTTAAAAATTTTGAAGATATCAAAGCAATACCAAATGAATCAGAAAAAAGAGTTGAATGTGTTTGCCTCTGGGAATTGGGTGTGGGTAGACTAGAGAGAGAAAGAAAGTTGCTGTTTTTATAGCAAGACTTGTATAGTTACTTGAATCTGCAACTGAGTATGTGTATTACTGTGATCAAAGCTAGCTTAGCCGTTGTCACTGGCCACCTCTGCAGTTGCCTTCCTGATGGGTGAGCACTGCTTTCTTAAAAGTGGGCAGCTTCCTGGCTGGCTTATATTATGCACAGGAATGCTCATCACTGTAACTTCTGCTGACAAGCACCCTTATCTTGCCCACTGCGTGGACTCTTTAAAATTGGTTCCTTCCTTGTTGAATTAAACATGATTTCTTCTGTCTTGATACTGAACATGATTCTAATTATTTCCTTGAGGCTGGAGCTATATGACTCTTGATAGGCGTTATTGTGAATGGTGATGGTATACAGGAAGGGGAAAAGGCATGGAAGGTGCCAAAGCGACGTGCGGTTTGGGGAAGCTGACCATAGCTGGCCATTTGGGGTTGTGGTTTGAGATTCAAACAATCTGGCCCCGGGACCATCCAAATGGAACTATTCTATTGCTTTTTTCTTCTGACAAGCTTCACGGCTTTCTAAGTCTTCTTGATGATCAGGGTTGGAAGACAGCCTGACTCAACCAATTGTCTGGGGCTCTTGGGTAGAATTTTGGGGTTTAGACTTTAGCTGCTGTACCACTGGAGGAGGAGATGTCCTGTGGTCACCACCCTTCCCAGCAGGAAGTTGTTTTTTTTCAAGGCCTTCCTAAAACACTACCCTCCTGCCCGCCGTGTTGAAGAGAACTCCTTCTTTTTTGTGCTCCCACATCTTCCTATCTGAATCTCTGAGTATTTCTCAAATTTGGCACTTAGAGGTCTCTGTTATGTTTTCCAGGCCACCTCAGACTCAGTGATTTAATAATCATCAGTCTGTTCATTGATTCAGAGGCACCTGGATATTCTGTTGATCTGGGCCAGGCCTAGCTGTTTTAAAAAATGAATTAAGGAGCATGTCTAGAGTTATGTGGCTGAAAGCAGTGGAGGTGCTAAGACTCCATGCCATGTGGTGATTATATAATGCTTTCCTGCTATTCACAAAGGGACTTGCCTAGGGTCTGGCACAGAGAAGGGACTTCTGAGTGAATATGTGCAATGATCCACATCTGCAAAGAGCATATCTGAGAATGTGCAGATTGTCTTCCTACTGCATATTTTTTGTTATTTAATTAGCAACTAATATAAGCAATTAGTTACTGGGAGTATCTAACAGAGAAAAATTGTCTCAGAGAAGCAAAGAGGAGGTGTGGTCTTCCTTACCCTGAGAAGAGAGAGACCCCTCAGCTCCCACAGCTGACTGTCTTGTTCACATCAATGAATGTGCCAATCTCCAACCCCTCCATAAAGTCCTCCTGTGTGGCTACAGTGCAAAGTTTTTATACAGCTAATCACGTCAGATATCTTCTGAGACTTGCATAATACTGAAAGCAGTATTATGCCAAGGTGTAGCATAACACTTGGTGCTCTGCATCCTTAGTATAATATGTTAGATACATTATTTTGTTATAAATGCTCATATTCCCACCCATCTATTAGCTGAACTGTAAGCAATTCATCATCTGTTGATCTATCCATTCATTGAGTTATTCATGCAGTCTATTCATAAATCTACATATCCACAAACCTACCTTTTCTGCTACAGAAATGAACTCCCCCCTTTCCTACCTGTATTACTTTAGCCATCCATCATTTGATGTTCATTTATTCGGTCAGTAATCAATTTATGCATTTTGCATTTGTCTATTTATCAATTTATCTTTTCAAATATCTGTTCAACATTTTGTACATCTGTGCTGTACTTATCTCCCCCACTTTTTGTAGACCATCACTATGTCCATCCATTTAATTATGCACCTAACCACTCAACCATTTATTCATCTATCCAAGTACTGAATTTTCTGAGTTCATTTTCCCCTGTTTTTTAGCAATATGTATGTCCACACATCCCTCCATTTCTTTGTCTCAAACCAATCCTTCCTATCTTCTTCCACCTACCTATCTCTGAAGTCAAAGTTCCACTCTCAAATCTCTATCCATCCATCCATTCTTTTTAATTTTCTTTCCTCTCCATTTTCCCACTCATTTATTTATCTAGGCAACCACTCTTATCCCTATATATATTTCCTTTCATCCTCATTATTCCTCCACTCCATTTATCTATCCATTCATCCACACGTCCATCCATTCATCCATCTGTCCATCCATTCATCCATCCATCTATTCATCCATCTATCCATCCATTTCAGTCAGTCTGGGCTGCCATAACAGTAGTACCATAGATTCGGTGATAGCTATGTATTTGTCACAGTTCTGTAGTATGAGGAGTCAAATATTGGGTGGCAACATGCTTGGATCCTGATGAGGCCTGCCTTATTGGTTGCCTCACATAGTGGAGAGGAAATAAACTCTCTTGTATTTCTTTCATGGAAGGCTCCACCCTCATGACATAATTATTCCCCAGAGATCTCTCTCCCTAACAGCATCCCATTTGAGGTTAGCATTATAACTTGCTGTGCTGCCTGTAACACTATCCATGCATCCATTGTTTCTTCTATGATTATTAGGCTCCAATGAGAAAGATCGTATTCTGTCTTTATTTCAATAAAAGTTATTTTAGAAGAACTTAATAGAGGTAATTGGGATTGGCATTTGAGGAAAGGGATTCAAAAAAGAAGAAATGCGTTTGGCTGAATTCTGTATGTGTGTGCATGTGTGTACGTGAATGTAAGCTTTAGGTAGGTTTTATGTGACGTGATCAACATCAATCTAGAAAATATTGCATCTGAATATATTTCCCTATTAACTAGATAATTGCAGCCCAGTAAAATAAGAATATTGATTGCACGTTTTTTCTACTAGACTTTAATCCCCATAAGCACAAAGATTATGTGTATCTTACTTGCAGTTTTGTCCCAGTAGTTTCCAGAGTATCTGGTATGTGCTGTATAATAGGAAAAGTACTAGGAATATTTTAGCAAGGTCCAATGTGATATGGAAGAAGATCCTTAGCCAGGAAGGGGAATAAAGTTGCCCTTTCTGTCTTTACAGAGAGAATTTCATGGTAGGTAGTGACTTAGGGCTGCATTATGACCTTCATTGTTTTATTTTGCAACTGCATTGGCATAAGGACAAATAAATATTATATATTTTCTTAAATCTATGAGTTTTTATAGTTCTGATTTTAGAACATTCTTGCATGACTCTAAAAGTATTGTGGGGCCTATGCACTGTACCCACTGTGCGTAGTATAACATGGTCCTGAGTGGCGTGGCCATTATGGTATAGGTTGTGGCATAAACCAGGGTTCTATAGAAGAAAGCATCGATAATAAACCAGTTAGCTGGGGATTTAACTCAGTGGCATAAGCGACTGCCTAGCAGGCATGAGGTTATGAGTTCGATCCCCAGCACACACACAAAACAAAACAAAATAAAGCAAAAAAACTACAAAAACAAAAATTTAAGAGCTGAGAATTTAGCCTGCCTGGCAAACGCTAGGTCATGAGTTTGATCCCCAGTACCAAAAAAAAAAAACAAAAAAACAAAAAAACAAAAAAAAAAAAAACCCACCCAAACAAACAAACAAAAAAACCCCAAAAAACAATTAATTTGCTTCTTTTTTTTTCTATTGAGGAAAAAAAAGTCTTTAAATGTTTTTAAGATGGCTTACCCTTTGAGCCGCACAGTAACTGTCCCACCTTTAAGAAGGTATGGCCATATACTGTAAATAATATTGATGATGATTATTGATGGGTTCCGCCCGTATGAAACTCAGTGTGGTGCCTGTCCAACATGACACAGGGCCCTAGAGAGACAGCATGTCCTTTCAATACTGACTTCTGCCCGGAAACTGAAATTCCCACTCTTCTTCAGCGAGCCAGAATTCCCCCAATCAGCTGTCAATACGTCATTCTGCCCGCCCCTTCAAACTCCACCCCTTGTCAAACCTAGTAAAAGTTCACAGCTTCTTTGTCTGCCTCAGAGGGCTCTTGCACTCTTCTGCAGCACTCCTGTACCCGCAGTAAAGGCCTTTTTCTGTTTTTCTTGCCTTTGCTTCTCCAGCGTACCAAGAAAAACCTAATTATGATAACATTTTGCTTTTCTAAACTTTTGTTTTGTTGAAACACATTGGAACTTGAGTGAGCTTAGTAATGTAGGTATGATTTCTGAGAAACCTTGGCTTCTCTATAGTCCTGTCCCACCAAGGTTAGGGTGGATGCCTAGATAAATAAAATTCTGTGGTTCCTTTTTCTTGAAACACAACCTTGATATCTCTATAGAGAAACTTTCCTCATTCATTGAGGCTAGCCTTGATGGGATTGTTAATCAGGTGTGGGTAAATAGCCTGCACATGAACAATTGGGCTCATTTTCTTGGAACTGTGAATCTTGAATGCTCTTGTGGACAGAATCCTCTTCTGTCCCTCCAACACACTGCCTGGTTCCCATTCTAATCTGAATCTGATTCTCCAGCTCAGTTAATTCTTTGGCTAATTTAAATAGGAAAATAACTTATTGGAAAGATACTGAATTGATCAGAGTCATTGCCCTTGTTTCCAATCATAGAACTTTAATGAATATACCCCATAGAGAAGCCAAGTTGTAGTGACTGGAACAAAGATGAACTTTCTTATTTAACGACAAAGCTGAAATTCTGCAGGCTTTGAGCCCAAGATCCCTTTTAGTCAGAGAGTAGTTCTGTGGCAGATCTTCTGAGGTAACTCCCCAGAACAAGGAGATAACTTCAGGAGCTTAGCTTATTTCCATACAAATGGGATTTTAAGTCCTTATCAGGGTAACAGAAACAAAAAAAGAATGTCATACAGACACATTTAGGGTAGCCTGGTTAATTCCTTCTTCTTTTGGAACAACTACATTATCAAGATTATGCTTCACTGTCTGTTAGACTCACCTCTGCTGGGAAGCAGATGAATTGATTTTGAACCTCTTCTGTGATACGCTTAGTGCTTTGTCAGTAAAATTACTGTAATATCTTATGCCATCTGTCATATTCCCTTCTCGCAGCAGGAGCCATCTCCAACCACAGAGTTCTCATGCTGAATTTCAATCTTTAGAATGGTTACCATGTGAGCCTGCATCCTGCAGTGCCCTGGTGGCTGAGTGGGGATGGGGCCATGGAGTGAGTGGTGGCCTGGTTTTTTACTTTCATGCACAGGGAACCACTGTCACCCTTATGGTCTCTGGGTTAGAGCACTGATTTATTAAGGCCGTTTTGCAAAAATCCTAGTGCCTGGATGCCTGGAGGGTGTGAGACAGCTGTGCTGGGGCCCAGGTGAGGTGGGACAAGTGAGGTGTTTGCTTTGGGAGCACAATTTCAAGGGGTACCAAAACTCAGCAATCAAAGACAAATGCTATAATATCTTGGTGCAATACTAACATCAAAATTAATTTTAAAATCCATGGTGAATAAAATACCAACTATTTAATTAAAGGCAGAATCAGTCATATTGGAACCTGAGGCAAAAGTGAAAATCAGTAACGTTGTTCCTCATGTTCCCTGTCCCTGTTCCTTTCACAGGGATTTCTGCAATATATTACTTATGCTTTCAGTTCTGCCTTAGAGTTTGATTCAGGGGTGAACCTGAACTGATACGGTGTTTCAGAGATGGTTTTTGTACATTACCCTCTCAAGCCTTGTATGGCTGTAGATATTTCATTTTGACCTGATTTTAAATACCAGCTGAACTAGACATGGAATTCTGAGTTCAAAACTATTTCCTCCACCACTCTGGATGGATGAAAACTTTGGAATTATACTTTAGTGTTGCTCTTGAGATATCTGGCATCTAGTTCTTATTGATAGTTGGGTGATCTGCTTTTTCACTCCAAAGCTTTTAAAGGTTTCTTTTTTCCTAAATATCAATATAATATTTCTGTGCACTTAAAAATCTATCCTTTAGGGCACTCTATGAGATAGTTCAGTATATTCACATGGGATCTTGAATATTGCTTTTATTCTTAGTTTTCTGAATTTTTTTCAGCATTGGGGTTTAAACCCAGGGCCTTTGTATTGAACTATATCCTTAGGCCTCTTAAATTTTTTTAAATTTTTAGACAGCATCTTACTAAGTCACTAAGTTATCCAAGCTGGGCTCAAATCCTCCTGCCTCAGCCTCTCAGAGAGCTGGTATTAGAGGAATAAACTACCATGCTTAGCTCAGTTGTGTTTTTTAAACAAGTATTTCTACCTCTCCTTTTATTTCTTGCTTCTCCATATAAGACTGCCCTCATATGTATGTTAATATTTCTAATTCTGTGTTTCGCATCTCTTTAAAAATATATTTATTATTACCATAGTAATATTCATTTTAGAAAGTATTGGTTTTAGTATGACATTTTCTTACATCCATATAGCATATTTTGATCAATATCCACCCATGATTTCTTTCTCTTACATTCCCTCTGTGTCTCTTAATTCTTACATTTTTCCATCCCTATCTTTTTTCTAAGAGTTTCTTGATCTTGGTTACACATTAGAATCACCTAGATAGTTTTAATAATTCTGTATAACAAACTGCTTAAGTGAAATTCTGTGCTGATGGAGGGTTTTAAGATTAGATACTGTCAAAATTCCAATGTGTAGTTAAGGTTGAGAGTTAGGTCAGTGCTTCTTAGACTTTCATGAGTATACAGATTACCTAGGAATCTTGTTAAAATGCATATTCTGGCTCAGTAGGGCTGTTGAGATCTGAGATTATGCATTTCCAACAAGTTTCTATGTGATGTTGATGCTGCTGCTGGCCAATGGATCATGTTTTGAAGGAACGTCCTATTTAACCTTCCAATTCAGAAATTCATTTTTCAGCTGTATCTATTCTGCTATCAACCTATCTATTGAGGTCTATTATTATTATATTATTATCTTCATTTCTGATATTTCTAATTAGATCTTGCTTATAATGGCTCTATCAATAGATTTTTATATATTTTTCAGTTTACTTACACTGCCTGTTATACCTTCTTTTCTAAAATGTCGAAGATAAACTGATGCTAAACTGGCAAGGACAGATTTTAATCAGTAACAGTTACTGAACTAAGGAAAAAAGTCCAACATGAACTGAACTCAATTTCAATTTGTACAGAGGTCAATAGGTGTTTCAAAGGGAGAATGATGGAATAGGGAGGAGCAAGTAGAGTAAGAGGAGTGAAAATTAAGGTTAGTGTAGATGTGATTAAGCCAGCTAAGTCCCTTAGCTAGCATTTAGCTACAGAGACAAGAAGACAGAGGCCATGTCCTATCTTCAGCTGTTGTCCAGAACAAAATATACATTTTTTGACAGCCTAGAGTTTTTTCTCAGGCAGGCACTTTAAGAGAGACTAAAGTGATTGTAAGGATGTGACCTTATGCGATTAAAGACCAGGTTAATATTCGAGTCTTTACAGATCAAATTTGAAGCCTAGTCAAGAAGAAGGCTCAAAGGAGCCTGGATACAGATTGGTCACAAAGGCAATCTTTGTCAGTGGTGTATAGGTTGTTGGACATTGTTATTTTAAGTCAGGTTCTTCCTGTGTAGTCCAGGTTGGTTTGAACTAATTATGTAGTCCAGATTGGCCTTAACTTGCAGAAATCTTCCTTCCTCAGCCATCTTAGTGCTGAGATTACAGGTGCGTGCCACCACATCTGACTTGGGTGTTATGTTCTTTATTTTATAGTATAGTATAGTACTCTTGAAATATCTCATCATTTCTCACTCAGAGTTCCTGTTTCCCTGGCATGATCAGCTACTTTAGCTGCTAAATGTATTCCACACATTGTGTTAAAGCCCAAGCCCAGTTCGTGCCCTTTAGGAGAGGGGCAGTAGAAGAAAGGGACCGGAGAATGGGAACCATAGTCAGCCAGGCAGATATGACAGAGTGAGCTAAAAACTGGGATGGATTTTCTGGCACAGAGTAAGCGTCGGCTTCAGGTTTGTGCATGTGAACAAGTGAGGTCATAGTTATTGCAGCCATCAGGAAAGATGTGTCTGGAAAAGCTGGATTTATTGGGGAGGAGTCTTCTAGGCAGAAAAATTCTGAAAGTAAGAAAGATAGCAGTGTGTTTGGAAATATAAAAGGAATTGTTGGGGGCCAGGCCATGGTGTAGTTAATGAGACAGACTCATGCAAGTATGAGGTGTATCCTGTCTTTATTTTAAAACTTGCTATTTTGTTTATGATGAATGTTTGCACTGGTCTTGATTTTTAAACTTCTGCACTAGCATATTTCTCTTGTTTATTGTATTTTTGTTGTTGTTGCCCCTTTAAATTTTGCCCTTGTAGTGAGTACCTCACTTCCCTTATCTTAATCCTGACATTTGGACCTGGGTACAGCATAGATCTCACAGAAGAGCAAGGGCAAGTGATGAAAGATGAGGCTGACCTAAGGGCAAGGTCGGATCATGAGAGCCTCCAGTCCTTGCTGAAGAATTTGGAATTTATGTTCTTAACTCTGCTTAAAACCTTCCCATGGCGCATGACTGCCCTTGAATTTGGTTTTGCAAGGATCATGCTGCTTATAAGAAGTTGGAGGGTACAGAATGGAGAAAACTCGTTTCTCGTTTCGCCAACTCCCTGCCAAGGGGACCTTTGCTCCATCCTCAGGCAGTCCAGCTGCCTGGGCATGGACATTGCAGTCACCCCTGGAACTCACATGTGGATCTTATTTTTCATCGCCCATTTCCCTGCAGTGCGCATGAGGTGGACACAAGATTAGCTCATTGATTAACAGATCTTTGGGAGCCCCATCTTTCCCACACTGCAGAAGGTCTGTTAAAAGAATATCAATGAGGTTGTTAATGTAGCAATCAGGATCTTCTTGTGGAGCCAAAGCTTTAAGAATCAATAAAACGTTAAAAAAGGTTAAGCACTTTATTGGATAAGTCAGAAGATATTCTTTAGTTAATGATACAGCTTTGGGGGAAAATAGAGTATGAATAGGCAAGGTAATATCACTCCTTAATGGGAAAACACTGCATAAAAAGGATTATTTTATCAGTCTGATACTTGAATTCGGTGTGTGTACTCATTATGAGTAAAGTTGAAATAGAAAAATGAGGGCTCTGAAGGCAAAGGAGCAAGATGGTTGAAAGATAAGAGAGTCTGGCATTTTCGCTGGCTGTGTGACTTCAGGCAAACCGCTTCATTTAATTTCTCTGAGTTTCAGCTTTTAGGTGAGACTGATGTACCATGTTCTGCTTTTTGCGGCATAGGGGGCAGGCTTCAGTGAAATGAAGGGCATCAAGTAACATATGATGTTACGGTTTTCATTTATAATTACACCAATTGAGCAATAATTTTGGGGAGATTCCTCTGAGCATGCATAAGAAGTACAGGAAGAAGCTGCTAAGTGTCACAGCTGCACTGGTGGAGGTCCCTTGTCCAGCACACTGGTCTCTCTGTGGCTAAGAATTGCTATGTTTTCTGTATGATTCTTGTGAATTCCTTGTGCATTTCCAGCTATGAATCTTATGTAGTTCCTTCTAGAAGACATTTCTCCTTTCTAAGTATTGGTTTGCAAACCCTGCCCATCCTTAGGGACCAGTTAAAACATGGGAATGAGGACATGTTCCTGTTCATATTTCCTAACTCCCTACAGCCAAGAGATATTTATAGCTGAAAAAAATAGAGCATGATATAACTGTCAAAAATGCATTTGTGGTCTTAGTTAGGGTAGTGTGACTTCTTATCTTTGACAGTGTACATCTGTAGATGTTGGAAATTATCTTAGAAAATCAAACAAAGGAACAAATAACCCAAGGGGCAAGCTGGAGAAAAACTCAGCGTCAGCAATACTTCCATTAAACTTTCTGAAGCACCTACCTCTCCCCGTATCCTTTTCCCACTGTGCCTGTGATGGCTGAGCCTCAGTGCTCTCTCAGCTCCTCCGGGAAGCCCTCCCTAGGATTCTGGTTCACAGTACGTTCTTCAGGCATTTCCTGTGTGAATTTTACAATCCAACTCAGAACATGACATAGTTCTGAATGATACCTTGGAGGCTGTGGAAACATCAGTCTTGGTTTTCCTAAGGAAACTGAGTTCGCTGAGGCAGGAGCATGGTTCCCTGTGTCCTCTAGTGGGAGCCAAAGTCGGATTTCTCTGAGGTCAATTTCAATGAAATACCTTAAAGAAGCCAAGTCCTGTCTACTGAAAAAATAATGTTTTGTCTATCATGACAGCTAGTAGGAATCAAGCCAGACAAACTGCACTGCCTTGTGATGCCTGAGCACGGCACGAAGCAGCCTTCAAGGGAGGAAGACAAGGTGGAGAGGTGCTGGAGCCCAACTCTTAAGAAAGGATGAATGAGGGAAGGAAGCTGACACTTCTAGAAGCACAGAACTGCAATCTGAGCAGGCTGAGCTAGGAGGATCATGAGTTTGAGGCTCCCCTGGACTATAAAGAGAGACCCTCCTCTAAAAAACAAAAAGACAGAGGGAATGGGGTTCACTATAATACAGAAAGTTCTGGGGAGAGAAAGGGAGGGAGAAAGAGCAAGAAGAGTGAGAATGAGAGCAAGAGTGAGAGCAAGAGAGAGAGAGAGAGAGAAAAGAATTCAGTGCAGAAAGGTCTGAAAAAGTTCCAGGACAGAGTGTACAAATACAGAGAAAGCCCCTTTGTCTTGAGGTAAAGCCTTGGGCTAATGGAACTGAGTGCTAAGTGCAACAAGAGGAATCCCATTTCTAGGAGGAAGAAGGTCTCAGAATTGGGTAATCTGTGCAGGCTGGGACCAGCCCCAGGGAGACTGCTCAGCCCTTGCATTTTTATCTGACTTAGGTCCTATTGAAATCTGATTTTGTTGAGTTATTCAAAACCATGATAAGTCAACCCTGGGGAAGGGGAGCACTCACTCCAGAAACCACAAATGCCAGTCTAACAGTCAGCCCTGTTAACCGTGAGCTTCTCTGTCTCGTAACAGCTGGGACAATGTAAGGCTAAAGGGAGTCCAGCTTCATAACATCCAGTTTCTACCCACCCTGGTATGCTACTCATTCTCTTGCTCATGCTCTCTGAGAACAGGTGGGCTAAATGTGGAAAGTTTGATGAGAGAGTGTTGGGGGACTCCCTGCGAGGATGATATTTAATCACTTGTCTGTTTAACTCCAAGTCAGGGTGTAAATATGGCCCGGGGTGTGTTGTTTTAATAATAAATCAGAAATGAGTGCTCACAATTCCTTAATTATGTATATTTTTCTCAGGAAAAGTTTAAGGACCCCAGCAGGTGCTTGCTCTCTGGGCCTCATTACTGTTGACAAAGCTAGGATTTATGCGTTCAAAGCAGCATGTGGCAAAATGTGTGTAGGGGCTGGGAGGCTGTTCAAGTTTCCCCCTGCTATTAAAATGTCACCTTAGGGTAAATAATATGTGTTAACACACCAGACAAATCCCCCAGGCTTGTTTCTTCTACCTAGTCTGAAAATAATTTAACAACTTGTAACAACTTCATGACCAAATGTGGTGAGTTATTTAGCTTTTCTTAAAAAAAAAATTGGGACGTATTTTCTCAACCCTATTATTCTATCTCATTTAATTCAATTGTGAGCACGTAAATTATTAAAGTGAGAACATCTTGCTTTTCATACTCCTGGGAAGTGTTTTCCCTAATCACTGTATTAAGCAAACTCTTGCTGCATTAGGAGTTGTTGCATAGGCAAAGGAAACTTTTCTTTCTGGGAGCCTTGTTAACACCTCCTTGTGAATACTGGATGTTTCTAGTCCTCTCGCTTTTGGCTGCTGTGACTACTGGGGGATATGTTCAGTAGCAAACACTAGAATTTAGTTGAACAGAACACCTGTTTCCAACCCCCAGTCTCTCACCTGCTTTTCTGTTAGAGATTGGGAGGAATATGTAGCACTTTCCCAGGTTCCCTGGAAGCTAGGTCATGTGACCTGGTTCTGTTTAGTGAGATATAATTAAAAATGCTAAGGGCAATTATGGGAATATTTTTATGGAAAGCTTAGGCATTCCTGAAAGGAACAGGATAGATACAATTGGCATCACTTCTTGTTTTCCTGCCTTAATAGGAATATGATCTTTGAGCAGCAGCAGCTATCCTGTGACCACGAGGCAAGGAACACATTGAAGAGAGCCACCTTGCTAAAGATGATGAAGTGGAAAGGGATGTGACATTATTAAACAGCTGAGCTGGTGCTAGCAAGCATTTGTGAGATTTCTTATTAGTGATAAAAATAATCTCATATCTCAGCTTTATATTTGGGTTTTACAGAGCTTAACATATTTGATTCTAAGAAAAAACATGACTGGCTCAAGTGTTGACTCAGCTTTAAGATGCAAGATTTGGGTAATTATGGACAGGAATCAACCCTATTTTTATCCGTCACTTCCTTGTTTTCCTTTATCTTTCTATTCATCTGTCCATTGATACATTCACCCAACAATTATTTAGTGCCTATAGCGTGCTCTCTTGATGCTCAGGGAAATGATAGTAGATAACAGACAAGTCACTTCTCTTCTGGAGTTCAGCATTGCAAAGAGGGATTGATGATAAAAATGAATTGATAAACAAGGTGATCTCACAGTAGTGAGTGCTAAGTGAAGAATGAAATGGTGATATAATAAGATGGAGCAGAAGAGAGAAGTCTATTTTAGATGCAGGCATCAAGGAAGACTTTTCTGAGGAAGTGATATTTTTGCTGAGTAACGAGTGAGAAGAAGCTAGCCAAAAATCTTGGGGACAGTATTCTAGACAGAGGGAAGAACAACTGCCAAGAGAAAGAAAGAGAGAGAAAAGCTGTTGGCTTGTTAAGGAGATGAAGGAGGAAATTGTGACTGGAGAGTTAAGATGAAGAAAATGGAGACGACCTGGGCTTGGAGTGAGGCAGAAGCCAGGCTATGCAGAGCCCTGAAGGATGGAAGTCGTTTATGACAGTGACCTTAGAAAGCACGTAGACTTGTGGTCAAGTGTGAAAATTCTGACTGAGTTATGGAAGAAATGCTTTCTCTTGAGCCATTGCATTTTGACTACAGAGGTATTCTGGGAGCCTTCCTGGGGTTTCCATCCAGGCAAATCCCTGAACCCCCTGATCTCTATTAGGTACTTGACCTTAGCTATCAGACTCCTGTCTGGAGAGGATATTGTGGAACAGTATTATTTGGAACTCTTATATTGCAAGGGATAGAAGCTCAATTTGAATTAGTTTAAACCAAAAGATTCTTTGGAAGTAACTAAGTTATACCACCTGAAGCCGAGCTACTTATTCACCAGCTACTTATCTTTGGTTGAGATCTGCCTGAGGGAAAGATTTCAGTTTGTCTTGTTTGGCCAGGTAAAAAGCCTCCAGGCAGTAATTCTCAGTTATTTGCAAGAAACAACTTTAGAGTCTAGAGGTGAGAGTCCAGGGGCTGCCCGAGGGCACCATCAATATCTTCAGCAATGTTGATGGGCAAAACTCCTTTGCTTTCCTCTGTGTATTCTGCAGGCAGATGACAAGATAATAGCCCTGCTTGGTCCTGTGTTTTTATAATGATATTTTTGTTTCTCTGTTGACTTGGCTAATTGCTTTCAAATAGGAGTTGGCAGACTTTTTTCTATAAAGGACCAGATAATAAATATTTTAGCCTTTGGAACCATATGGCCTCTGTCGCAAATACTCAACTCTGCTTTCACAGCATGAATGCAGCCATTGGTGACACATAAAGGAATGAGCATGGCTATGTTCCAATAAAACTTTATTTATGAAAAAAAACAGAGAGTTTATGCTGTGGTTTTAATATGGTTAGAGTGTTCCTACCGCAGTCATGTTTTGGTCATGATGCTAAGAAGTGGTGGGACCTTGGATAGGTGGGGCCTAATCAGAGGTCATTATTGACCTTTCCCGTCTCACTGTACTTCCTGTCTCACCATGTAGTGTATACCTCTGGCGCAGGTTCCCACTAGGGGATCCACCCACCATGACGTGATGCAGATAGAGGGTCTTTGCCAGAGCCTGCACCATGATGGTTGGACTTTAAACCTCTAAAACCATGAGCTAATATATCCAACTACTGGGATTTTGGTATAGTAACAGAAAATTGACTAACACAGATGGTGTATAGGTCATAGTTTACTGCGAGTTGGGGATGTGTAGGTGAACCCTTTTTACTGGTGTGATTGGTGAGGATAGATTCCTTTCAAAGGTGAAAACTACAGAAATTAATGCATGATCATTGTCATCATTATAGTCCAGTCTTTAAAGAGATGAGTTTGATTCAGGTACTTTCCTTTGTAAATTCCTTTCAAAATTCCATAAAGGGAAGACATGCTCCTGTCATCATTTCTCTGGTGGACCTCCCTCCATCGTGCAATGCAGTGTCATCTTGTGACTGTCCATGAAATGAAAGCACTGGCGAGTCTTAGTATTCTTCCAACTGTTATTTGACCATATCTAGAGCCTATAAAACTTGTATTTGACATCTTTTGCACACCATGACCTGACTGCCTTTTGAACTCTCCTGTGAGTCAAATGTATTCATTGAAACATGATATAACAATGAAACAGAAGTCCATGGGCAAATAAGTGGGCAGATGAGTGCCATTCTAACCATGCTCGCTTCCTGGGTGACAGTGAGAGACACTGGTGAACTTTTCACAGGTCCCAACAATGAGATCAACAATGTATGTAATTTTGTGATGTAAGTGTAATGTACCAAAGCCCTCCTTCTTGTATATAAAACTTTCTAGCTTGCCTGACCATGGGACACTTACACAGCAGAACACAGTATAACAACACTTACTCTGTGATCTTGCATTTTCTTGTTGGTATTGACTTGTGGCTCTGCCTCAAAGAACTCGATCTCTTCAACATAGCATTTAAAATTGGAGAAACTTGAAACTTTCAATGCAAAGTGTTGGACACAAATTATGCAAGAGATAAAAAAAAATCTGAAATAAATGAACATGTCCAGAGTAATGGAAAGTGTTATAAATTGGGAAATAAGAGAAAAATATATCAGATTCCTGAAAGTATAGCCTGGAAACCTCTCCTCTATTGATCCATACAGGGATAGGTTGAGACAGAACTGGGATGATGTTACAAAGGTTAGTATAACACCGTGTGGAGAATCTTCTGAAAAAGGCTAGAGGAGTGACACTGTTGGGAAACTTGACTGATGCCCTTATGAAGGTTGTTGTTGATCAAGATATGCAAAGCAAATTGGCCTTTTCATCAACATACATTTTTTGCATGCCTACTGTGTACTGGGCGCTATTCTCATGCTTGGGATACAGCAGTAAACAAGACAAAGTCCCTGTCCTCACAGAGCTCATAGTCCATTGAGGAGGTGCTACAAATAAGTAAATAAATGCAAAGTGTGTCAGATAATGAAAGATTTGGCCGGGTAAATCAGTGGGGATAGAGTGCACAGGAAGTTGCTTTTTACATAAAGTGGCCAGGCAAAGCCTTACCAATCAGTTGGCATTTGAGCAGATATTGGAGGAAGGAAGTGAAGTATATGGATATCTTGGGAATTACTGTTGTGGTTCAGAGGGGAAAGCAGGTATCAGACACTGAGGAACAGCCATTTGGCTGCAGCAGAACAAGCGAACCAGGAATAAATGAATCAGACAGCAGGTACTAGACAGATCACCTAGGGCAATGCTGGAAAACCCTTTAGAATGTTCAGTGGTACAAACATTCTGACATGACACACATGTCATAAATTTGCCACCACTGACCTAGGGCACATTGGCTTGGCTAGGAGCTCGGATTTCCTTCTAGGTGTGAAGAAGAACCGTGGAGGGTTGAGAGTAGAGAAAGACATGGTTTCTTCTGTGTTTTAGGAATTCCTCTGCAGCTGCTGTCTGGGGACTTATGTTAGTCAGCTTTTCATTGCTGTGATCAAATGCCTCACAAAAACAATTTAAAAGAGATTTCAGTTTATGTTCTGCTGCTTCCAAGGAAGAAACATCATAGCCAAAGGGCTTAGTGGCAGAAACCTGCATACCTAATGGCGGACAGGAAGCAGAGAGCTAGGGAAACAACCATAGAGGAAGGAGCCAGGGACCAGAAATGTCTCATGACCTATCCACTTCAACTAGGCTCCAGCTCCTAAGTTTGTATTACCTCCCAATAATGCCATCAAACTATCTCATCAATGGATTATTCACTGATGAAGTTAGAGCCCTTATGCTCCAATCACCTTCCCTAAAGCCCCACCTCTGAATACAAGAGACTTTTGGGAGAATTTTTAGTTCCAAACCATAAGAGGACTTAATTGTTGGTGAGGGTTGGGTGGACAGTTGAAATGATGTTGAGGAGTCACAGAGTGTGGTTGAGGGTGGCACCTTTGGAAGACATAAATATGGTCAGATGCTGAATAAGTCTTAAAACTGGAGCCAGAGGGTCTTGACATAGGATAGTTGTTGAGCCTCAAGAGAAATAAACTGAAAATAAGATGTTTTGGCATTTAATCAATTTGATTCATAGAAAAGTAAAGGTTTTCAGAACATACCTCAGAATCAAGGTCCATCTGATCTTTCCTTGTTTTCCCCTTCCTAGTGCATGGAGAGGCTTTCTAAAAATTTCCTTTATTAGTCTAACCAAAGCTTCCAAGTATGTAATTGTCTTCAGAGTTTCTAGTGAAATATTGTTAACCAGAGAATTCATATTGAAGGAAGAAAGATTGAAGCCTGTCTGCATACCTGGACATACTTTTGTCATTTATCATTGTTCTCTATTTCAGTACTACAGAGAATTATCTACAAACACTACAAGTCAAACGGTCTTTGTTTCAGGCCATTGAATGCTCTCTAAACCCATTGAGTTGCCCATAAAAATAATTCGTGACCCCTCAAAATTATGTACATTCTCTATCTTCCTCCTGTCCAAAAGCAACAGGGTATACAAGCTTCCAAGTCATTTTTGGCTCATGCATTATGTGATGGCTTCTTGCATGTAAAAAATTTATATGAATTTTCTCCTCTATAATCTACCTTTGTCCATTTATTCCAGTGATTTCTTGGGGCATGGAGAGGAAATTTTCCCTTGCTTCTACATTGTATTGAAGAAAAAAGAAGAATCAAGGGTGATTGTGAGGTTTTTAACTTGTACAACTGGATAGATGGAGTTGCTGTTTCTTGAGTAGGGAGAGACAGTGAGAAGCACAGAGTGGGATCAGGATTTAACTTTGTATATGTTGAATTCCAGACATGTCTTAGCTACTTTTCTTCTTGCTGAGACAAAATACCCAACACCAAAGTTAAAGGAAGAAAGGTTTTTGTGGCTCACAGTTTGTAGAGGTTTCAGTTCATAGTTGGCTGGCTCCAAGGCAGAGTGGCATGGAACAGGGACATTTCAGAGGATAATCAGCTAATGGCATGCAGAAGACAGAAGGCAGCAAGCTACAAGTGATGACTTTCTTACTGTCCCTCATATTTTATCAAGGCTACCTACCCTTTCAGCAGGTAACATTCACACCCTAATCCTAGCATTGCACCATGAATCAATCACAACATCACACACCCCAGATCTAGCCACCTCTAAAAACCCCACATATGACCACATACGGCTTTGCGGGGACATCTGGATACAAGCTAATGTTATCAAATAGCTTATTTCTAAAATGTGACTCACTAAATATTACCAGGTTCTGGATAGCTCACCTCTCCTTCTGTTGTTGGAGTCTAGATTCTTCTTTCCTTGAATGAAGAATTGAATGAAACAAGAAAAAAGCAATGGCAAAGATTATTCAAAAAAAACAAAAGTGAAGAGTGGGAGAGAAACAGACTCTGCAGATTGAGCTTGGCCTGAGTAAATAGAAAAGAAGATAAGAGCAAAGATAAAATACATGCTATATCTGGGAAACACAACATGGGCTCTCATAGAAAGACTTGATAGTGTTGCCTCCTCATGGCTGCCTTTATTTTATGTTGTCCAAATCTTGAGGAAACCTATGATAACTTCTATATCTGGGTCCTGAGAGGCAGTGCTGAGTTCCCACATCTCAGGCATACATCAGGTCTAGACCATCTTATTGAAAACCTGCTAAAATTCTCATGAGAAGTCACATCAGGGCTTTGGGAACTGTTCTGCGAATGTTTCCAGGACCTTGTAGTTCATAAGTCACACACATTTCCCTAGCCAGCTTTTGTCACAGCCTATTCTCTTACCTCATTAACATTCCATCCCTTGTCCCCCCAAATTCATGTACTTCCCTTTATGAAAAAGGAATTTACTCCATCTCTAAAAGTCGCCTAAACAAAGGCAAGGCGGTATCATAATCCCTGACTTGAAATTGTATTACAAAATTAGCATGGTACTGTCAAAAAACAGACCTGAAGATCAATGGAACAGATTAGAAGATGAAGATACAACTACAAACACACTCAGCCACCTTATCTTTGACAAAGGGGCCAAACATGCTCCCTGGAAGAAAGATTAAAGAAGCTGGAAAAACTGGCTTTCCTCATGCTGAAGGCTAAAACTAGGCCCATGTCTATTATCACACACTAAACTAAAGTCAAAATGGATCAAAAATCTAAATATTAAAACAGAAGTAATAAATCTACTGGAAGAAAAAGTAGGTAGAAATCTTAAAGACATAGGTATAGGAAGAGAATATATAAATAAAAACCGAACTGCACAAAAAGTACTTCAAAGAATCAACAACTGGGATCTCGTCTTGTTAAAACGTTTTTGCACATTGAAAGAAATCACCAAAAGTGAAAAGACAACCCACAGAGTGGAAAAAATAATTTTAGCCATCTGCCCCTCAGACAAAGAATTTCTATCTAAAACATATAAAGAGCTGAAAAAATCAGACCCCACAAATTCAAAGACCCAATCCCAAAATGGGCATCTGAGATGAATATACACTTCTCAGATAAAGAAATACAAATGGAAAATAAATATATGAAAAAATGTTCCAAATCACTGATCACTTGAGAAATGCAAATTAAAACAACACTGAAATTCTATCTCACCCAGAAAGAATGACTATCATCAAGAAATCAACCAGTAACAAATGCTGTTGGGATTGATGGGAAAAAGGAACCCTTCTCCACTGTTGGTGGGAGAGTAGACTGGTGCAACCACTGTGAAGATTTAAAAAACTAGAATTGGAGGTCCTATTCAATCCAGCTATTTCTCTTCTGGGTATTTTCCCAAAAGAGCTGATGACATCATAGTCATCATACCACAGTGATATATGTGCACCCATGTTTATAGCAGCACAATTTGTAATAGCTAAACCTTGAAAACAACCCAAATGCCCATCAACTGAGGAATGGATAAAAAAGATGTGATATTTTTATACAATGGAGTAATACTCAGCTATAAAGATAAACTTCAGGCTTTTATAGGTAAATAGATGCAACTGGAGACTTTACTCATCAGCAAAATAAATCAGACTCACGAGTATAAACATTGAATCTTCCCAATGTAAGAAACTCAAAGAGTTAATAATATCCAAAGTGTACATTTTTAATTGTGAAAGGGGAAGAAGTAGCTCAAAAGGAAGGAGCACTTATGATGGGGGAACGGTGAAAAGAAGAAAGGGAAAGAAAAAATAAATGTGTGTTTATACACACAAACACACACACACACATATATATATATATATATTTATATATATATGATAGCTAAGATAATTAGGCTGCTGATTTCTTAAATATATATACATATATATATGATTGCTAGATAATTAGACTACTAATTTCTTTTAGTTCATTGAAAAGAACAGTTTGTGCTTATATTGATTTTTGTATGCCTATGTTTTGTAATCTGAGCAGCTACTCCAAAGATAACAATATGCAATATATTAGATTAATTTTCTATTATCTTGTTTTGAAATTCTTTATCATTGTTTTTATTATTTTCTTATCTTTAAAATAAAATACAGAAAATAAATAAAAGTTGCCAAAGTTCTAACAGTTTCAGCATTGCTGAAAAGTCCAAGTATCTTCTGAGGTTTAAGGCAAACTGTTCATGGCAAACTCTTGTACAAATGAAAAGAAAGTTAAATACTTCCAACATACAATGGCACAAAATAGACATTTCCGTTCCACAAGGTACAAAGAGGTGGATACAAAGGATTAGGAACAAAGTAAGATAAAACTCCAACAGGGCAATCAGTAAGTCCTGTAATTCTATGTCCAGCATCTGAGGCAGTCTTTGGCAAGATGTGAACTCCAAAGGATGGGGTGGCTGTGCCTATGCACTGCATATGGTTTCAGCTTTCATGGCTTCTTTCTTGGGTTTGCTTTGCTCAATCTTTGCAGCTTTTCTCAGATGACCCATGTTCCTGGCTTCTCCAGTGTTATAGATCTACACTGTCATCTTAACATTCACAACTTCAGAAAATACCCTTTTAGGAGCACATTGGTTGATTGTACATGCCTTGTTTTGAAATCTGGCTGGAGCCTTTCCTGATCCCACAACTCTTGCATTCTGCATGTGCCTGACACCAGCACCACATGGGAGATGCCAAAGTCTGTTACCAGCTGGAGCAGTAGTCAGGCTTCTCTCTGGATGTAGGAGTCAAGTGCTTATGAACCAAATCCTAAGGAACGTGTTTCCTAGACCACTGCCATTCTGGAACATGGTGCTCTGAGTGTCTCTTCTCAAAGCAAAGTCTATCACCTTTGCAACTCTGAGGCTGCAAAGGCTGGAGTCCTGTTGGTTCTTATAATATTCTCAGGACATCTTTTCTATTCTCCTGTTCCTTCTCAGCAATCAAGATATCTATCTTTGCAGTTCATAGTTTTCCTGATGCTTCCTTTCACATTTTAAGTTATTTTTCTGGGCTCTTTGCTTGTGATTCTCAACATAGATCTGGCTAAAAGTCCCCAGAAGTAGCCATGCCATCACCTCAATATTAGACTGTCTTGAAATTTCTTCTGCAATATTAATTGGTCTGCCACCCTTAATGTCAGTCTCAGGCAAAGTCTCTGGATGTCAGCAAAATGCAGACAAACTCTCTGCTAAGGTATAACATGTGTTCTGGAGTCCAACAGCCAATGCAGTCCTTCTTCTCAGAAGAAATCTCCTCAGCCTGGTCTTTACTGGCAGCATTTCTACCAGCATTCTAACCTTCTGAACTCTGTGAAGAATCTTCCATCAGGTAAAGCTTAAGGCATTCCAGGGTGTCTTTTTCAACTGGCATCTTCTAACCTTTCCAAACTCTTCCCACAAGCCAATTTGAAAGGCCCATAAACCACACAGTCAAGTATAGTCACAACAGTAACTCCGCTTCTCTGGTTCTGTCTTAGTTACTTTTCTCATTGCTGAGACAACATAGCCAACACCAAAGTTAAAGGAAGAAAGATTTATTTCATTCACAGTTTCTAGAGGTTTCAGTTCATAGTTGCCTGGATCCAAGGCAATGCGGCATAGCAGAAGATCGTTGCAGAGGAGAAACAGTTCCTGGCAGGCAGAAGGTAGAAAGCAACAAGCTATAAATTATCACCTTGTTTTTTGTTTTTTTTTAACCAGGAATCGAACTCACAACCTTGCACTTGGCAGGCAGGCGCTTATGCTACTGAGCTAAATCCCCAGCCCTATTTTTTGGGACAGGTTCTCACCATGCAGTTCAGGTTGACCTTGAACTTACTTTGTAGCCCAGGTTGGTCTCAAACTCACCATGATCCTCCTGCCTCTGCCTCCCAAGTGCTGGGATTAAAGGTGTGCACCACCACACCCAGCTGCAATTATCACCTTCTTTCTGTTCCCTTATATCATATCCCTAAATGCAGGTGGAACTCACACGCTTAATCATAGCATTGCACCATGAATCAATCCTAGCATCACACAACCTAGATCTCGCTACTTCCAAAAATGCGCACCTATAACCACATGAGGCTTTTGGCACAGGGTGGGGGCATCTAGATACAAAGGATAACGAGACTCAAACCAAGTATGATTCAAGGTTGGAAACTGGATGTGGGATCCTGAGTTTAGAGGAGAGATTCAGGCTAGAGTTCTGCCCACAAGAATCCTTGGTCCTCACATTCTTCTTTGTCCATATGCACTATCTAGTGAGCCTCAACCAATTACATGACTTTAAAAACCATCTATACAATTCTTAGACACTCTGACATTTGGAAGTCAGGAAACAAATAACCTGTAGAGTGGAGGTTCTCAAGTGGGGGTGATTTTTTCCCCTAAGGACATTTGGTAGTAGTTAAAGATATGTTTTATTTGCCACACTGGGAAAGAGGTGTTATTACTTTGCAGTGAGTAGAGACCAGTGATGATAGTACACATTTTATTAGGTGCAGTGAACCACCCCATTATAAGGATTTATTTTGTCCCAAATCTCAGTTCCTGTGAGGTTGAAAAATTCTGCTGTAAAGGAATCAGAGCAGGTGTGATCAAGAAAGTGCCAAGGAGAGAACTAACAGAGAACCTCCTTGTTTGTCTTTGTGTCATTATTATTTCAGTACCTTAGAAAGCTCCAGCTGCTATGTGGAGAAAATCCTAGATCAGGGTAGATCAGTAACAGCTTCTACAAACCTTCCTCCACTTAAGCCTCAATAAAGTTTTATAGGATTGAATTTTATTCAGCACTTCTGATGCCAAAAAGGATCATATCAAGTCTTAAAGAGCCTTTCCCACCAGCAATATTTTCTACTGCAGGGCTGTGATAGTCTCCAAAATGACCTCTATTGTCTACAAGTCCTTTTCATTCAGCCAACATATTGTCACTGAGTACCTTCTGTGTACCAGGAATGGTATTAGGCACTAGGGTTAAAAGCATATGATTGCAATAGTTGGTCTCTCTTCTCATGGAGATTCCATTTCTAGTGTGGAAGATACTCAGAACATGTAGATACCTACACAGGAAACAGATGAAGATGAGCATTGTGAAGAAAACATGAGTTAAGACAAAGAATGGCAAATGTTGGCAGGTGGCTTATCTGAGGCAGCAACGCAAAGACTTGAAAAGTAACAAACCAGTCAGGCAAAATTTGGAAGAGGGAAGTGTTTATTGAAAAACTTGGAGTCCCTTGCTGGAAGATACACATACGAAAGGAAAGAAATGGGTCCAATGTAGTTGAAAATTAAGAGAACAAGACAAAAATGTCAAATAATGTCAAGGATGTAGGCAATTGGCAGACAGGGCCCAGAATTCCAGGGCAAAGTGTGGGTTGTATGCTAACGGCAGTGGCCAGAGAAGGGACGTCTGGCCATGGGGCAGGGTGTTCGGGAAGGGACACAGAGGATGACTGGGAAGGGTCAGGATGAAGTGCCACAGAAGTCATTACTCTTACAGCTGCAAGGTGCTCAAGGCAAATCACTGCCATATAGCTTATGGCTGGTTTTCTTTGGTAATAACTGCTTCCAAGAGGGACAAAATGTTAGCTACCCCTCAGAAATGTACATTCAAGCTAGCACTGTGTGTATGCACTCCTCTTTGATACTTCTCTCTGAAGTTTGGCCTGATTTTTCATCTATTTTTTTTGCCACACATTAATTTCATTAGTCTATGATATGCCTTTACAAGCTTCAATTAGATTGCACTGTATCTGTGTGATTCCACCAAGAGAGAATGAAAATAATAAGTAGGAAATTAACTATTTAGCTTAAACATTGCTTGTGGTAAAACAGAGCACACTGAAAATACTGCAGGCGTTCTTTTAGATCTTAAGATTAAAGAAAGTATTTCACTAAGGTAGTAATAATCACTGGCAGAAGGAAAAATTTTCCTTCAAAACAGAAGGAAGAGAAATCTAATGAGTCTGTTACAGTTCTTCCTTTTGTTGCCACACAGTGTCTGCAGGCCCCTGGATGAAAGGTTTTGCTGCTGCATTAATTCTGATAGCCGAGCTTTCTACCAGGCAAGGGAGTCACACAGGAAGGGAGGCTGTGGAGAAGACAGAAGCTTTCAGTGACATCCCAGAAGGGTTCCCAGTGCTGAAACCAGCACAGCTCATTTTCTTTCAACTACTGTCCTCCCTACCTTCGCATTGTTCTGGCTGCAGTTGGGCCCTGTGCAGTACTGATGGAACTTTCGTGTGCCTCGGGCCCACCCTGAGCCACTGGGGCTTCCTGTGGACTGTCTTCCCAGTGGGTGGCTCCCTAGCTGGGGTTATACGGGTACTCTTATGGGAAAGAAGATGTTTAGCATTTGTGTGCTGTTCCCAGATTGCACTGCCTCTACCATACCAGGAATTAGTACCCATCTTTTACAAATTTCTGTATTTGGCATGTAAGCACCTGCCATATAATATTTTGTGATCTTCAGAATATTTTGTTGGTTGTAAATATTTTAAATATACATCAAGGCAATATGGTAAAAGAACAGATAATATGGGGCTGGGATATGTTGATAATTATTGAAGCTGAGTAATGGGTTCCTAGGAGTTCACTATACTACTTGATATTCATGTGTGTTTGAAAATACTTCTTATAAAATGTTAAAATAAGTTAAGCAAACACACTACTATTTTTTGTATCTTTTCAGTTTTTAGAAGAAGCTCCAGACCTCTGACCACTACTAAGGAGAATGCTTAACAATTTTGCTGACAGAAGTGAGGGAGAACATTCTGGAAGACTGACAGGTGTCCTGGGAACTGATCCAGCAGAAGATTTTGATACAAGCTTTACTTAACAATTGAGCATGGTCTCCCTTTAATCTTTCCCATCTTGCTGTGTCCCCAAATACTTTATATGCCTGCAGATACATCCCCTTATGGATGCTGGGCTTGTGGGAACCCCAAGAACATTCCAGCTTTGGCTCATGCCTTAAGCCCCACTTAGAAAACTTTCTCCTCAGCCTGCTCTCTGCACACTGAAAGTAAAGCCTTCCCTGGCCACCCCAAGTTAAAGTAAATTGTTCTTTCATGCTTTGTATCCCTCTAATGACATTGGTTTCTCTTTGTCTGCTATTGCAATTGACTGTGAGGTTTTTGGGAGTACACAGATGTTAGGAGATATTATCCAAGGAGAGACTTGGGCTTCCCCATGAACAGCCATTGGTCCCATCTGAAGTGGGTTTAGGCTCCAGCTCGAGATGTTCCCTCCCTGGGCCCCCTTTTCCAATACTGGACTTTCCTAATGTCATGGGGTGAGGGCATGTGCAGTGCCATTTAAAGGGCAGAGACTCGAGGACTAATCTTTTTTCTTCTTCATAGTCTTGGGCAAAACTGCTCCCCTGAACATAATTTATATGAAGTTGGAGTGTAGAACCTGTGATTTCTTGCAACTGGAAAAGGCCTGTGTCTATTTGGTCAGGTGCTCCCCAGATCTGACTTCTTAGCTCATTTCGCTGTTGATGGGGCCCAGCTACTTTATGTGCTATAAAAGTGTGATACATGCAAGAAGGGAGAGGGCCTTTCCCCAGAGATATTCACATCTCTGCTTAGTTGTGACACTAATTACCAGAGACACATCTGAACACATCTGGTGTACTGGGGACTGTGGCAGCCAGAATCCAGCTTGTCCCTAGTGATAAGCTGTCAGAATTCAGACCTTCTTGGCCGTAGAAGAAAGCAGATGCATCCTCTCCTATTAGTGATCATTGTGCAGCAGAGGAAGTGGGGGGCATTTTCTAATTTGAAGAAAAACTATCTGAGGTAGTCTTGGCATGTCCCTGGAGGAAGGTCCAGGTAATAACCCAGGTAATGGGAGTGTCTTCTCTCCTCCTTCCTTTCCCTTTAGACTCAAAGAATTAAATGACATTTTAGAATGCCAAGAAATTCTTCAAGGGCATCTTTTGTCTTCGGAACCATTTGAGAATAATAAGAAGAGAAACACCAATCACTGCTGCTGTTCCTGGGTATGGCTGTTGGCCTGTGCAAAGTCCCCATCAGAGTAGCTTAATGTAGGTACCTAAAGCTTGATTCAGGTCAGCTTCTTGCCCAGAGCCCCTCTGGAGGCCCCAGCACCTGCCAGTGTACCCCAAAGAGCCAGCTGGGAGACGAGCAGTTCCTCAAGTCAGCTTCATAGTTCATGAACTCTGAGGCCCCAGCAAACACAGGGGACACCATTATTCTGTATATCATAAACAAGAAGGCATGTCACCTAGTGTATTGGATGATCCTGTCTCCACCCAAGGCCTTGTAATTTGGATGGAGCCAAGTCTGGCGTTCATGACTGGTTTGTTGTATAGCGCTGGGATTGGCGATATGAGTGCTGCACCCGCCCAGGGGTGGAGCCGACATTCAAAGTAAGGCCGGAGGAACGCGGGTCTTCCTCTTCTTGCTCTTCTGCCCACTTCCTCGCCAGCATGCCTTGCTGTTTGGCAGCCACCATGAATGGCATCCTGGCCACGCCATGCTGCCATGGAGCCAACTAAATATGGTCTGAAACTCCTGAGAAACTGTAGGAAATAAACCTTTCCTTCCCTAATTTTGGGCGTCAGGTATTTTGCCCTCTCAACGAGTAAAAAGTAACTAAGACACCTAGGTTATCACTTTTTCTTTTACATATTGAAAAGTGTTTTTATATTATTGAAAAGACAGATGTATTTTGCACCCTGTATTATTTTTCACATGCATAAATAGGGTAATATGAGCAAAATAAATTGGTTAAAATACTTCTCAAACTTCTTCACATTCAGAATATATATGTTTACTCTTTGATAAGAGGCTTTGATGTCTGTGCTTTTCTATATGACATCATCCTAGGTACTGTATAGTGCTTCAGTGATGCAGCCTTTCCTGAAAGATGAGCTCCACTATCACTGCTGGGATTACAGTATCAGCCAAGCCCTTATACCCTTTCTGGCAATACTGATGACCTAACACAGGCAACCTCAACTTATCAGTTAAGTAACATTCCCATTTCAGAGTGTTAGAATGTAATAAAGAAAGAAAAGAAGAGTTTCTGAATTGAGATAAGGCAACAAGTGGCAGGAGTAAGGGAAAGGTGCAGCGCTAGGAGGTCCCAGGAGGAAGGCATGGGCAGGTGGGAATGGTCACGCCCCTGGAAGACTTTGAGAAAGAGGCAGGCCTGGAGTTGGGCCATGATGCAGTGTGGAGAGGAGGGGGTAGGCATTTTAAACAGAGGCTCTGGAAGGGATATTGTTGCTGGCTCTTCTGCTGAGCTCAGTAGCAGAGGAAGCCTGGATTGCAGAGGGTTCTGGTGTGTGGAGTTTGTCCAGGCAGCAGTGAGGACACCCTGAAGTTCCTAGTCAGGCAGTGCTAGATAGAAAAAGGTGTTAGGAGGAACATTGTGCATTGTGAAGAGAGACAATGGCAAGGGCAACAGTTAGGAGGCTATGGAGGGAACTGATGGGTAGGGATAGAGACAGGGAGCTGCAGGGGTGGTGAAGCTGAGGAGTGTGAGACACTAACCAGCCTCAGTCATGCCACAGCCCTTTCTCTCTGAGCCTCCAAGACCTACAGGTTCTGGACCTTGATGAACTCAATCCCTGCCCCGTGTCCACTTCTCAGGCCCAGGACCACTTTCCCTCCTAAAAGACAAAGCCCTTCAGGCTAGATCTGTGCCCTCCATGCACAGGGTAGCATGCTGCCTGCCTGGGTCCAGGCCTTCCAGATGCAGAGGGACTGATGTGAGTTAATGACAGACCCTACCTCCATCCTGTACAGTAGCACTCATCTGCCTCTGTGGGAGTTGGTAAATTAGCAGGGAAGCTTCCCCACGCTATCTTCACCACCTAGTGATTCTTTTCCCCAACAGTGACCAAGGTAGCTTCCTGAATAAAGTTGGAAACACAAACTGAATTGCTAGGGAACCACAAGGCTGGGAGGTGGGGAGCAAGGAGTCAAGAAAGTCACAAAAGAGGTTTGCTGCCAGCCTGAGTTCCCCCATAACCTCACTTCCCACAGATTTCCCAGGGAAACTTCCCTGCCTTCTTGGGCTGCCTTCTGCTATGACGCAGCCATTCTCTGCAAGGACTATCTAGAAGCCATTAAGCTTAAGTCTGTAATGACTGCAGACAGATTTAATTCACCCCAGAGGTGAGAGCTAAATGTGCTGATTAGCTGTGCCATCCTTCCCACAAAGAAGAGTGGTGAAGGGTGTGTTAACTGCTTAATTTTTAGATGGGGTTTAAAATAAACATCTCTTTAAATTTTGAAGGCTTAATGAGTCATAAGATCATTCTAAATTATATGCCACTACAATATTCAATTCCACATGTTTCCCCACCTTTCACAGTGTGCTGGGATTGCTTAACTCTTAGTAGTGAAGACTCAAATTGACTAATGGCAGGAGGGAGTTGAAATTGGTGAAGAACTACTTCTCTAAAGGAAAGTATATGCCATACCAATATGCATGTGTATGTAGGCATCCATGTGTATTTGTGCATGCGTGTGTGTGAAAGAGTGTAGTTTGGGAGACATGTTGGCCTCATGGGCACCATTACTGGCCAGTTTAGAAAAGAGGGTGCTCAGTCAGAGTGTGCCTCTCCGGGTTGACTGTTGTTCCAAAATTAAGGGGTACATGCATGTGTTTGTATCCCTTGATCTGTTATGAAATGCCAAGCATGAAGGTATGATGACTATTGCTAAAACTGGAGTTGAAAAATCCGTTCAATCCCTACCCTGTAAGGAACACAGGCTCTGTGTGTGTGTGCGTGTGTGTGTGTGTGTGTGTGTGTGCGTGTGTGTGGAACTGCAGAGTAATTCCCGTGCACACTGTGCAGCTGTGTGGCCATTCCTCCCTGGAGGCCATCAAGTCACCTCAATGGAACAGAGAGATGGCTATTTCTCCTTGCAGAGTTCACTCCATTCAGTTTTTATAGTAAGTCTGTTGGATGTTAATTTGTGATAATGACTTGTTTTTGTAGATATGAAATTCAAATAAGACAGTAGAATTGTACCATCTACACTGAGTTAGGCTCTGAGCTCAGAGCAGTGTGCTCCACTGTAAGACATTTGACTTGACATCTGGCACACGGCAAGCACTCAACTAGAAGCTGCTGTTGTTTTTTCTACAGAAGATGGATGTGAGTTTCCTCTATGAATGAGGAAGGTCAGAGGTGTTGATGATCTTAGAAATGAGAGTCGGAAATAGGAAGGAGATTTTTGGCAAAGGTAACACCCAATTTCAGGTCTCCTGGCTCCTGCCAGGTGACTTAGCAGCCTTCTCTATGCCCTGTCTGGTGTTACCTTCGGGCAGTTTGGTTGACATGCCCACAATGCAGTGGACAAATATTAAAATGACTGCCCAGTGCTGGCATGTATCATGGGGATTGTTTTGATCTTGGAGATCTTGTGAAGGGGAACTACACTGCCAATTCACTAACCCCTGTATTTATCACCATCTGACTTTACCCACTTATTGTCTTATTAGTTTATAAATCACTGATAAACTTACTCATTTTTCATCTGTTAATTATTTTTCCTGCTAGGATGTAAGCACCATAAGGGCTGGATTCTCTGTTTATTTTGTTCACCGACATGTTCCAAGCACACCTAAAAATTTGTGGGAAAATAGTGGGTGTTGCTAAATATTTTTTGCAGGAAGTAAAATGAATAATACACACACACACACACACACACACACACACACACATGTTGCAGTGGACTTTAGCGAGCAAGTTAAAGCATGTCAACTTAATAAAGCTCAGCAACCCTCAGTCCCAGGAACAATGTGTTGTAACCTAAGTTCAAATTCTAACTCTTCCACTTGGAAGTTGTTTCTTGTTCCCATTTTACAGATGAGGAAACTGAGAGATAAGAATATCAGTCAAATAGGGTTGTAAAAATGAACTGAAATGATGTACATAAAACTCAGAATGTTTCTGGGACTATTCAAGCACTTTTTACACTGACGTAGCCAATCCTTGCAGAGACGCTAAATCAGGTGTTATTACTCCCATTTTAAGAGATGAGAAGATTGAGGCACAGAGAGGCCATGTGGTTGCCAGTAGTTATGCAGCTTATCAGTGGGGGAGCAGGACTAGCCATCTAGCTTGAAGGTTTTCGCTCTCATAAAACTAGGAAATTATGCCAACATAAATTCAATCCATTTCCAAATCCTGTTACCCTTTTAGAGCCTCTGAGTTGTACCAGGGAGGTTTGTCATGCTGCTTTTTGCCCTGAGTCTTCAGTGTCAACATCAGCTGCCGTATTTGAACACTCCGATCTGCTGCGAATGCTGATTGCCTTTTTATTCAGACAGACACCATGTGCCTAATTCTTCTTAAAGGAAGGCCTTGAATATTCATAAGGAATACGTCTTTATGAGTATCACAGTTGCATTGTCTGTCACTGCTGTTCTCTGCAGTAACTGGTATTAGCTATTGACTATATCAGCTGGTATTTGGTTTAAATCCTTAAAGAAATTCCAAGATTCTAATGAACTTGTGCAATTATAGTGTCCTGTATTTATCTCTTTCGGATTGAAGACTTCAATGTTCATGGATGGGGGAGGGAGTTGAGAGTGAACCTAAGAGTACTCCTAACATCTTGGGAATACTCATCTAAACAGGAATTGCATCTTTAAAATTTCATGAAGTGTCTTTTTTTGTGTGTTTTTTGTATGATTTCTTCAAATTTCAGCTTCTGTTTTTTGTATTATTTCTTCAAGTTTCAGCTTCTGTGAAAGAGGTGTATCACCTTAGACACACATGCATGCACACATAATCACGTGTATTATTAAACTGACAACAAGTCCCATATGATCAGAGATTTCCTAGTGGAGAACTCTGAGTTGAAGAGAAAACACTTTTCCACTGAAGAAAGGAGGCTATTTTTATGCACATGCGATGAAATGGAAAGCCCTAGACAGAGACAATAGGAAAGAGGCCGGAACACAGGAAAGACCAAGATGGGAGCCTGGTGTGCAAAAGAGCCTGGGGTGAGGGCAGGCAGGCGGCTTTCTGGTGTCTACCCTGGGGCTTGCCTGCCAGACTGAGACTATGTGACATGCAAACCCCCACTGGAGTAGTAGGTGGCTGTGCCATCTTGGAAAATGACTCAAACCTCCAGGCTTTGGTTTCTCTGTTAGTAGAATATCACTGCTTCACTGCATTCTGAGATTGAATAGTTACGATGTATCTGGAATTGGTTACTAATAACTGAGTTTTTGCTCTGTGCCTGGTCCTCTGTTTCTGGTGTTATTTAGGTGTGCTGTACACCTTCGCATTGCAAGTGGAGCTTTCTGGACACAGCTTTGAATATAGTGATTAAAAAATAAAAGCTAAACAAAACAATATCAAAAAGCCCCAAAACTCATTCCTGGAAGTAGATTTACCATCTGAGTTTGTGAGCCCAATTCTATGGTCTCCTTTTTTGGATTTCTTGTCACATTTCATCTTTTGGATGCTAGGGACAGCTGAAATTGCAGTTGGCAAGATCTGCCATCACCTAGTTAGCTCTATGAATTCTCCCATACACATCAGCCAACATCACGTACACTTTCTTTCCAACCTTCTCCCATACTGACTGCTTATCTGTGACACCTGCCATTTTATCTAACTTACCTGACTATCCACAGAGGAGGTAGAAGACTTGAAACTTGAGGCCAGGGCTTTATGTCATCCAAGGGAAAGCAGGGGTCTCTTCTGCTCTCTATTTGCTTTCTTTTTTGCCTCCCTTCAAGTTAGCAGGTTACACTGCACAAAAGTAGTTAGCAGTGATGATAGCATCACAAGGGCATTTAAACACACTTCAGTGGCTTCCTGTAACTTTAGAATAAAATCCAAGTTATGTACCCTGGTCTAAAGGCCTTGCATGGTTTGTTCTGTTAGCCTCTCCCTCATCTACTTTTATCACTCCTCCTTGGACTCACTGCTTGCTTGGCTGCTTCCCAAAGTTTTTTAGACATGCCAACACCCTCCTGCTGGAACCTGTACCATTCTCCCTGCTTGGAACACCCTGCCCCTACTTTTCCTGTGTAGACCCTTCTCATTCTCTTTCCATGCACAGTGGTATGTCAGAGTGGCCTTGCTCAAAAAGTAGATTATTAATATAGGCTATTAATATATTGTTTTCAACCACAACATCTACAGATATCTGCATAAATACAAATTGTGGCATGTTTAGGTTGACATCACCGACCTGTAAGTTCCATGATGGCAGGAATGGTATCTGTTTCACTCCTCAGGGCTGCCATGAACTTGGGTGATGCTTTTCTGCAAATGGATAGGGTGCTCCTTCCTCAGGACACTCGATGTATCTACTGAAACATATTCTTCATACACTAATTTGTTAGAACAAGGCATATTATTACCATCGGCCAGAAAGTTATCATAGTAAGTATAGTATTCTGTGCTGTGTATGATGTGACAAAATTTAGATATACTGTTCTTGCATAGTGCCCAAATTGCAAAATTATACATGGCAACCCTTCCCAACACCTACCATGGTTCCTAGAGCATAATAAATATTTGTCAAATTAATTAGTTAATGGGAAATCTCTGGAATAGCACAGAGAGAAGATTAATGGATTCCAAACCTGGCTGATTCGGATTTGTGTTCCAAAGTCGCCACTTGCTTGCTGGCTTTGGTTAGGTCACTCGCCTCTGAAACCCTCTGTTTCTTCTGTAAGACAAGATTCATGAACCCTGACCTCCTGTTGTGAGTGTCTATCAAAATTACTGTGCACCTTCACCACCACCAATGTAGAACCCACCTAGAGCATGCAGAGTCTTCCTTCTCCATCTTGCCTCCTGCCCAGCCGGTCTCTCAGTAGTTCTGGCTCAGGACTTTCTCCAGTTATCTATTCACCCAACCCTGTAGAGAAGTGTAAGGCAGAATAGGAGGAATGGGAAGGAAAAATGCTTCAGGAGTGGTAGCCTCAGTGAGGTAGGGTGCCACTGAGGATAAACACATCAGCCTCCTACCCTTGGAGGGATGAAGTACACATTCTACAGCTCCCAAGACAGTCCCCAGCCGCATCCAACCTCAGGTGCCCACTGGTGATCAGCCAACTGCCCCTACACTGGCGTCACTCATTTCCCTGCCCCTCTTCCCCTCCTTCTCCCTCTTCCTCTCCTTCTCACTCTTCCTTTCATCTCCTCTCCCTCTCCCATTTCCTCTCCTCCTCTTTCTCCCTTCCCCTTTCCCCCAGCTTCCTGGAATCAAATCCCCAGGAAACCACCATACCCAAGTCTTGGTCTTATTAGCCCTGCCCTCAGGACGACACAACCAAAGCACTCACAATTGCAACAATCATACCCGTGGGAAAAGTCCCTTCCATTTTTCCCACTGTAATGTCCCCAACGTTGGACCTGCATTTTCAATCCAGTCTCTGGAGTAGCACAGACCTTTGGGACAGGAGAGTGCTCAGAGTAGTGTGCACAGACAGAGTGGTTCAAGGGGATTTTGGGGGGTCTGGAAAACTGTGGGACAAGGAAGACAATGATGATGGAAAGGGATAAGAGACTTTCCTACCAATGGTTTTGCCCTCAGGAAACAGTTGTCAGCTTCCTAGGGATATTTCAGTCTGAGAAGAGGCAGCAGGTTCTCCAGAGTGCACACTGGTCAACCCAGACTTCTCTGATTATCTGTATCAGCTGTTCCTACATAAATACTACATAGCACAGCATGCCAAAAGTCAGTGGCTTAATATCACAGTCATTCATTAATGCAGTCCCTGTGGTTGGCACTGTGATTGGGGCCTGATGACCCAGCACACAGTCCTCTCTTGTTTCCTCATGGTGATAATGGAAGCACGTGGGCCACATTCGCCAGCATCTCATCAACCTATATAAGTCATATGACTGGTTCCAGGGCAGGGAAATACTTGCTGCCCATGGGAGATTAGATTGCAAAGTGGTGGACACAGGGAGGGGGAAGATTGCAGCACTGAGCACTCCACCATGGGGATGGGGAGGTGCTCTAGCTTCTTTGGAGGAGAATCTTTTATTTACAAAATATCTGTGCTTTCTGAGGTCTCACAGTGACACAGCCAGGGCCAGTGAGCAGTCGCTGACCTTCAGGCCTAGGATTTCACCATGGGAATGGATGTGAACAAATCTGCTTCCTCTAAACCCCCAAACTCACCCCCTATAGTTAGCACATCCCACCAGGCAGAAGCACAAGCACAGCTTGTTGGCTCCACTTCTGATCAGTACCTGTTCCACCTAGTGGGAAGCCCATTGTGTCCCCTATACCCACACCCGCACAGTATAGGAGTCCAAGGTCTATGGGACAGTGATCATTTGGTTAATCACTGGTGTGCTTCTTCCTTAGCAGGGGAGTGGGCATTGGGTCTCTCCTATCTACCAGGTCAAAGAAATGACATTTCCAAGCTCACTTGGCTTGTTTTCTGACTCCTTGGCTCTGGGAAGTCACTGTAAACCACAGGCACCAACAACAGCACTTTCTCTCATATTGAGCAAAGACAGGAAGTGATAATCTGTGTCTAGGTCTGGCTGCTGCTCCCTCCCTCACACCCAGCTTCCTTGGTCACTTTGCACATTGTCCTCCTGCTTGCCAATTGCTCTTCCTCAAGGCAGTGTGCCATCCAGTGTCCTATCACACCTCCTCCCACTGTCCTCATCTTCCGCTGCCTCCTGAGAGGGACCACTCTAATGTCCCTAACCAGAAATGAGCTCCACTGTGAATCCTTTCTTAAGATTGTGTCTGAGCTCAGGATCCTGAATGGAGGAAAAGCTGTAGGTCTGGGTGGTTCTGCTGCTGCTAGGTCATTCTGCTTCTGCCTGGGAATCCCTTTGTTCATTTTCCTGTCATCCCTCACAGATCAGAGAGGGACTCAAGCAGACAACGTGACATCTGCATTTCTGCTTTCTGTCCCTAGGCTCCGAGTTTCCTACTCTGCAGGTGGCTTTAAAGCATCATAAAGATTGGGTGGTAGGAAGAGGGAAGAAGGAGGAGGTATGGCTGGGGGAACTTCAGTGTTATAAACATTCAGGCATCTGCGGCTGATTTAGGATCATTCTAATTTAGCAGCTGTCTTGGCACAGCTGGCCATTCTGCTGCGCACCAGCTATTGAGCAAAGAATATATTTAATATGATTTATGCAAGCAATGCCACAAAAGTTCCTAACCAAAATATGGCCTTGAAAGAGACAGCAGTGAATGGAGCTTTTGGCATCTGTTTGAGGGGTTAATTTCATCTTTGCCTTCGGAGGTGTGTGTGGCTGTGCGCAGGGGGAGGAGGTACACCTGCATTTGTATAGCAAAATTGTCTCAAAATTGTAATGAAAGTAAATTTTATCAGCCCAGAATAAAACTCCCTTGTCAACTTCCTCCATGACCAGGCACCTGCTGTTCATCCAGTTTTTTACTACATTCTTTTTCTTGTTTGTCCATTCATCTGTCTATTCATCCATCATTCTACCATTATTTGATGAGAACACTTGTGCCAGGTTCTGGAGAGACACAGCCTTGTCTTCAGAACTTGACATTTTTTTCAGAAATACAAATGCTGCTAGTGCCCCATTTGTATTGCCTTGAGAGATATCAGAGGCCATCTGCAGTGTTGGTGGACAGATTTAATACCTGCTGATGCCTTCTTACCTGGAACACTTGTTTCTCTCGGTCCAAGCACCCTACGTCCAGGTACTCATGGCATGTGGCCCGTGGGGCTTTGCCCACAAAAGGTTATCAGAGTAACCTTCTATCATTTAGGGATGGGAGTGGGTGGGTGGATTGTCCATAGCCTGTGGCCCACAATAACTTGAGAGGATAATTCTGAAGTGTGTTCCAAGGAGTCTTTCAGAAGATTCTTTATTAGATTGAGCCCAGTTTATCACAGTGCTAACCTGCTGGTCACCCCCATTCACTGGCTTTTCTCCCTTCCTTGTCTCACTTTTTCATTCCTTCATCATGATTCTTGGAATGACCTTCAGAATTAACTGCCTGCCCACACATTTTTGTGTCAGAGTCTGCTTTTGGGAGACTCCAAGCTAAGACAATAGAAAAAATAAGATACATTAAAAACTAGACCAAGGTGCTGTAAAAGAATTACAAAGTGTTCTCCACTTTTAGGTAGAAAGAAAGCATTCATTTTCTTCTAAATAAAAGCGAAACATGCGGTTAATTGAAAAAGCCAAGCAGTTATAAAATCTCCTATAATGTAAACCGCAAGTTACCTCTCCTACTTCCCACCTGTTCTTTGAAAAGCTATTTCTCATAATATTTGCCATGACGTTTCAAAATAATATTTATAGACTATTCTTGTAGATGAGAATTTAGTCTTCTTCATTTTTTACTTTCCCTCTCTTATCTTTTTAGTCTTGTTTTCTTATATCACTATGACTATGTAGTATTTTTTGCTGCTGACTAGGCAGCATACTGTGATATACTGTGATTGTTTCCTTTATTGTAGAGATCTCCCTTAATGATTACTACCATTTTATTTATTGATTTACATAATTTACACATAACTCTTTCTATTTCTTCCCTCTGGGATGTCCTTTTTTTCTTGATCCATCTGGATTAGTTGCTTTCCCTCGGTGAATTTCTTTTGTATTTCTCCTTTGTTAGATATGTGCTTTCTGAAACTTACATCTTACTTTTTTATAGAGTACCTGTAATTTTGGGGGGGGGCGGATATCCTTTAGTAACTTGTTGAGAAAGGAGATATCATTTGTACATCTTTTGAGTACTTCAATTTCAGAAAGAATCTTAACTTTATGCTAATACTTCTTTGATAATTTTGATGTGTATAAAAGTCTAGTGTTTTTCCTTGGAATTTTTAGACATTGTTTCAGTTTCTTTCAGCTTCCAGTACTACAGCTGAGGATTCCAATGTCGTTTAGCTACATGGCCATTTATATGCTAGTGTATGGGTGTAGCTGTTATTGGTTAGGTATAACTGTATTCCCTGGGCAGTGCCAGTTAACAGGAAACTGGGAACAGTCCGACAGCAAGGTCTTGGACTTTGAATATCAAAGCAACTTCTACTATTTTTTTTTAATTTCTGCTCTCTTTATTTTGTTCTTTTTTTTTTTTTTTTTTTTTTTTTTTGGGGGCACCGGGGATTGAACTCACAACCTCGCGCCTGCCAGGGCAGGCGCTTAAGGCACTGAGCCAAACTCCCGACCCGGGTTTTTTGAGGCAGGGTCGCACTATGTAGCTCAGGCCGGCCTTGTGCTCGCGTTGTAGCCCAAGCCGGCCTCGAACCCATAACGCTCCACCTACCTCAGCCTCCCGAGTGCTGGGATTAAAGGCGTGCGCCACCAAGCCCGGCTCTTTATTTTGTTCTTTACAGATACACTTTTTTGTTCCAATGCTAATGCCATCCTCTTTGAAATATCAATTTTTGAATTTTACTTAAAATACACATTCATGGATTTCTTTTAAGTAGTAATTTTATATGATATACAATTTAAATGATGAAAAGGGCTTGTGGTAAGTAAATATTCCCAATGCAGCTACTGTTGCTGTTCTTGTGGATCCTTCCAGACATAGTATACGCATATATAAGGATATGTTGTATGTTCCTTGATATGACAAAGCAAAACCAACAGGCAGGAAGCCACAAGTCAATCTCAAACTATAGCACATGTTTTTATGCCTTGCCAGATTTCTGCTTGAGGGAGACTGCATTTTATTTTTCCATTGAAGTGATTTTTCTTTTCTTTCTATTAAAAAAAAAGAATAAAAATGATGATACAGAATTTCAAAACAAAGTAATAGAAGATTAACACTGGTTAATATATTGCATATTGTTATCTTCAAAAAGGACATTTAGTGTGACCAGTGAGTCTTGCTAAGATAGGCTGAGACCTGAAAGGAGGCAGGGGCCTGCAGGTCCAGAGGAGTGGCTTGTGCTATACACAAGGTGAGCAGCAAGTCTGAGATGCTCTAAGGAACAGAGAGTGGGAAATGCCAGGTAGGGAAATGGAGCTGGAGAGATGGGAAAGGGTTTATTCTGGAGGCTTGAATGTATGGCTGGCTTAGCAATCTTATTTTTTGAAATTAAAGAGATAAATTACTTCATGGAGGGGCAATTCCTGCAGAAGCGAAATTAAAATAATAAAAACAAATATGAAATGAGTGCTTACTTTATGTCAAATGCTATTCTAAGTCATTTATTTGTGTTAACTACTTTATCCTTTAAACATTATATGAAATACAGTGGTACCACGGTTCACAAACTTAATTCATTCCACTATTCTAGGTAAGATGGTCATGTTCATGTTTGTGTGGGAGAAGATGACTGTGGTTCTTTTTATCACCCACTGGGGAGTTTATGAACAGAAGCGTTTTTGAACTGAGGTATTAGTGTAAGTGCTAATGTCACTCTGTCTTTTTTTTTTAGTACTGGAGATTGAACCCAGAGCCTTCATACTGATGTACACCCTCAGCCCCTTTTAATTTTTTTTTTAGATTGGGTCTAAATTGTTTTAAATTTTGAGGTAGGGTCACACTAAGTTGTCCAGTCTGGGGTTCAACTCTTACTTTAGTATCCCAGAGTGCTGGGATTACAGCCCTGCACCACCACACTCAGTCATCATATTCATTTTACTGATGAAAACCTTAAAGCACAGAGAAGGAAGTAACTTGCTCAGTGTCATGCAGAAAATAAATGGCAGAGCTGGGCTTCGAACCTGTGTTCCCTGACCCTGCACCTAATTCCTGAATTTTCTGCTTCTTAGCTTTACTCTATCTTGCCCCCAGCCTCCCATTTCTCCTTCAAAGCATCTTTCAACATTATGTTTGAGGAATCAAGGTATCCACACCCACCTCACCCATCCACTATACCTGTATTTCCATCATTTATATCTCAAGAACATTTTATTTTCTCAAAGGTGATGGGTATCTTTAGTCCAACCCTCCATTTTCCAAGTAGAGAAATAAATGCCAAGAAGACTGTGGGGTTGAGGAAGGCAGAAAAAGGACGTTTTGAAAAGAGGAAAAGGAAAGGAAGGGAAGAGACAGAGAGGAGGCAGAACATGGAAGTGCCACATGGGCACCTTGTCCTTATTCCAAAGGTGTCTCCACCTCAAGAGCAGAAAAATCTCACACCTGGAACCTCACACCTGGAACCTCACACCTGGAATCTCACACCTGGAACCTCACACCTGGAACCTCACACCTGGAACCTCACACCTGGAACCTGGGGATATAGGTTTGAATCTTAAATTAGACTCTGCCAGATGTGAAATCTTGGATAAGACTCTTGCCACTCTGAGCCCAAGTTTATTATCAGTAAAACCTGTTCTATGCTATTAATTTTTAGATAGAGACTCAAGTGTAGTAACTTATGTGGAATGCATAAAACAACATCTTCGTTTATTGAATAACTGTCTGTTGAGACTCTACTTTGTCCCCAGTTAATGGCTAACATTTACAGAAACCCTGTCTGGTTTTAGGCACTGTGTTAAGAGTTCCATATGCATTATTTCATTTAATTCTTTCAACACCACATGCAGAAGAGCAGCTACTATTACAAAAAATACATTGAGAATCAGAAAAAAAATAGAATTTGATTTCTGAACTCTTAAGAGTTAAGTAGGGAATATATACTGATGGAGAAATTTACCAAGATTTTGCTGTAAAGGAAGAGTCACTTGTTTTAAAGTAGTGGGAGAGGAAGATATGCAGCACAGTGTTTGTGTTGATTAGGGATTGAGTGCTTTGAATAGGATGGAGTAAGTGCATATCTAAAACTTTAGATAGGTCCAGCATGAGGTCTGATACTCTGGATACCCAAAGTTCAGAACTTTAGCATCTTGAGCTTGTGAAAACAGGGTGCATGTTTGATGTTTTTTGGGCAAGCTGTTCTAAACAGGGACATATCCCACTTGTATATCACTCTTGATTTGATGTTGGGGAGATTGTGGTGGGAAGACTAAAGAACATGTCTAAACTTACACTGCAGCCAGGACTTGAACCCAAGTTCACTTTTATGGATCCCGTACTTTATGCCAGACTCTATGCACATTACCATTTAAAGTAAACTGTGTTCTTTAGACTCAGTCTGTGGAGTGAGAATCCAGAGATGAGTATACAGGAGGGAAGTCTCTTTTAAGGGCAGAAGTAACTTCTGTATTCATGTCCCATCCAATTTCCAGCACAGAGAAAACTGAGCCAGCAGGGTTGGAATGGAAGCCTACCTAGAGGGCTTGAGGAGCTATAAGGGAAATTTAATCTTTGCCTGAAACCTGTCCCCTAAGGACAGCACCTCCACTTCTTGCTTCATCTCCCCAGAGACCATGTTTTCCCTCAATAGTTACCATCCCCAAAAGCAGCATCAGTGAAGGAAGCCAAGGCTGCTTGTCAGCCTGGCCGCAAATCAAAATAATTTGACACATTCATTTTTGGGATTTCATGTGGATCATGATGTTCCCCAAAAGGAAATGAACAAAATCTATAAAAGGGAGAAAAAGAGCATTTTTTTTGCCTTGGATGATCCACATATGGTATAAATTATTGTGGAATTAGCATTTCTACATAATACCAGCAGCACGAGCAGTCAATAGAAAGTAATGAATCCCATGCAATCAATAGACAATAAATTCAGGGATCAGGAAGCTGCATGAATTCAAAAGGTTTCACGAGGGAGACATTGGCATAGAGGACGAGGCCGACAGGGAGGGCCCTGCTGTAATTACCAGCATACCTGGGAAGGGTTGAGAAATGATGGAAATAAAGTGGAAAAGTAGAAACACCAGAGCCACCTTGTGCCCCAACGATTCCTTGAACATGGAGCCATAAATCTTGCAAACAGCAGGCATGGAGTAAAATTTCAGAGTGGCCTGCTTGGAGTAGGGACTTCAGATGAGCATTGATTTTGGATTTGGGGTTTGAAAATACAGTATTCTCCATTTTGGTCCTTCATTATAATCAACCAGGAGCTTCTTTTAGAAAGTGTTTTTCTTGAACCCTATTCCCAGAAATGCTGACTTCTTTGGTTTGGGGTGGGTTAAGCATTGGTGTGTCATTTCAAAATTCTGGGAGAACGTAGAGTACAACGGAATGTGGCTTTGGAACTGGACTCTGACTTGTTCAGGCACAATGTAGCGTACCTTTAGGCACAACAGGGGAGATTTTTGTAGGCTCAGAATTTGGACATATAAGAAAAAAAGTAACTTTCTGTATAACTAAAATTAATTGTTGGTCCTCATACTTTCAATTTAATACTTAATTGTATCCATTTAAGGCAAGGTCAGGGAATCCTGAAGTTTAAACCTTCTTCCTTTCTATAACTCTGTCAATCTGGAATGTTCTATAACTCCCCTCAGAAAGTCACATTGAGTGGCTTAGGTATGACACTGGTTGGGGATAAGATATGGAGGGAATGTACAGCACTGCCACTTCTGAGAAAAGACTGAGGCTTCTGGTACTTATAGGTTGACATCTCGTGTGGTGGCCTCTCTGCTGGGTCCACCCACCCCGTGTTCCTCCAGAACTGTCAGGCCCCTGGGAGTCTCCTGGCATGCTCACTACCCCTCTGCGTTTCTTCAGGAGGCCTTGGTGACATGCCCTCTGCCCACCAATTTCTTGGAGGAGTCCTATGGGGAGCTCATAAGTCTGGCTCCAGCTCCCCTGGATACGGAGGCTCAAGTCTGTGCTCCCAGGTCACCTAAACTGTTGGATTTCCATGGCTTTCCTTCTCACCCAGAATTTTGATCTCAGAAGAAGAGATCTAGTCCCTTCTTAGAGAGATTCACATTGATAACTCATCCTAAAGTTTATCTGTTTTAACTCTGGGAAAAAATATGAGCCCAGGGAACTTTTTGTTTTGTTTGTTTTGATTTTTCAATTACCTACTTCTGTGGCAGTGGAATTTAGCAAGGCAAATATTGTTCCAAACCTGTTGCTCATTTTGGCACTCTTGTTTATGATTTTCAAAGGGTCTTCCTCTCAAAGATTTTCCCTGATGTAGAGATGTAAAAGCTATCCTAGGTGCTCAGAAGTCAGAACAGTTGTTGGAATGATTTGGAACATCGAAACAAGTTGGGGGCCAGGAGGAAGATGGCCCAGTCAAGTCTCTCAGTATCCTTCCATTTTTCTTGATTGTACAAAATGCATCTGAAAGGGGGAAGGAGAAATCAGAGGGGAGAATGGAACTCGTGTCCTGCAGACCCATGCCACTGTCTGTGTCATGTCTTTTGCTTGGAAGATCTGGTCCCAGCTGTCCTCAACCATGGTTGACCATCTCTCAAGTCTCCTTCCAGGAAGTCCTCCTTGCATTCAGGTGTGTGGCATCACCCCCATTCTCTGCCACATCCCACATTCCATGTCCTTGGGCACCTGCTCCATCATTCTGCTCCTCCTTAGAGAGACTGCCTTGAACACAGGATTGGTGGACCCAAGAGAGAGAAGTTTATTTAGACAGAGTCTCACAGTGCAGTTCAGGATAGCCTTGAACTCATTATGTAGCCAAGGCTGGCCTCACACTCACTGCGATCCTCCTGTCTCAGCCTCCTGTGTGCTGGGATTACAGGCACGTGCCACCATGCTCAGCTTTAAATTTTTTAAAGAAATCGTTGGTACTGCCATTAAATTAATCAAAAACTAGCATGTATGGGGAGATTTTGTTCCCAGAGCATCTTCTCCTTTCTCACAAGTTCAGCAAGGAAGTCTTTTTCACCATTTCTATTTTGATTACTGGTGGTTAACTCCAAAACATGAGAGTTAAAAATTAAAATGATCAATCCATTTTAGGTATCTATTGATACCCAAATGTAAACAATGGCATTTAATACTTTTCTCCTCCTTTTTATATTTATTTTTGTGTTATTGTGTCTAATACTTACGTTTGATTTCCTTTATATATTTTAAGCTCTACATTTCTTATCAATTTAATTTTGACAGTGACTATGTTGAATCTACAGTTTAAGTATTATTCCTTGTTCTCCCAAAGATATATACCAATATGTAAAAATCACAGATGAAATAGTTTCCATTTTCTTCCTAGCAACATAATCATGAACAGTTTTTACTCGCTGCCCTTTTAGAGTTTAATGTGTGAGTGTGTGTGCGTGTGTGTGTATGTGTTTCTGGGGTTTGAACCCAGGATTCTTGCACTGAGCTATACTTCCCAGCCCTTTAATTATCACTAATTTTTTAAAATTTGAGACAGTGTTTTCCTAAGTCACAAAATTGTCTAAATTGGTCTTGTCTCCTCAGCCTCCCACAGTGCTGGAGTCAGTGATATGCACCACTGTACCTAGCTGGGTTTGATCATCTTACTGATTCTTAATTAACACATTGAACAAAATCTTTGATACATGTTTATTTGATATTTACATAAGAGTCAAAATGTTTCCCTTTGAAAGTTATGCTTTTGCACAATAATATAACATTGGTGGAAATACTAATCCTTCAGTATTTTATAATGGACAACTCATTCAAGGCAAGATTATCTTTTTTCTGTTTAGCAAAAATAGTTGCTGTTTTGCAAGATGCAGGGCCAACATTCAACTTAATAAGAAGAATTTCTTTTCCTCTGTTGAAACTCAATAAATAGTCTTTGAAAGAGTGTTAATATTCATTGTAGTGAAGAGGGTTTATTCTTAGGAATTTGAGAAATAAACCAACCTTTTGTTCTTTTTGTTGAAGAGAATCTTAACAGGTAAGGAAATTTTCATCATTCTCCACATTTGCCTCCTTCCTGGGCCTGCTTTTAAGAGAAAGAAACTTTTTGCCTAGCTCATCTGAGGACTCTACTGCCAGATCACTGTAATTCCCCAAGAGTCTGTACTACCAAATTTGCACATTGCTTTACCCCCGCTTGGCTCACAAAGTGGCTAGGGGAAGAGTGCTTCCTAATTCTGCACCATGTTGTCCCCTCAGACACTTGTCGATGCCTGGAGACATTCCTGATGGCCAGAACTTGGTAGGTGCCACTGGTTAGCAGTGCTGCTAAGTATCCTATGTGTAGGACAACCATGGCAAAGAATTATCTGGTCCCAAAGGTCTGCTTGTGTGTCATGGTTGAGATTATAACTTTGCATTTTACAGATAAATAAATAGAGGCTTAAAACAGTTTGTTCTTCTGCCCAAGGCCATGCAGTAAGGGCAAGACAGACCAGAGTTCCTGTAGGTTCGTTCCTTAGTCTCATATTGCTTTGATTCTGTTGATGGAACTAAGTAGATGCCACTGAAGAAGGTGGCCCAGCACTAATAGTGGGAAACAGCAGAGGTGGCTAAAGAAGAGGTGGAGGTATAAGGCCATCCACTTGCATTTGACAAAGAGCTAACACCACCCCGGGGTCTATACACATTTAGCAATGGTCCTGGTGCTCCAGCTGCTGTGGGGACCCAGAATCGCTTAGCAGAGGCCTTTCCTGTGCCCCCAACAGTGTCTGCAGGTCCTCATGGAGTACAAGTTTAGTGAGAACCTCTTTCTGTTGTTTGTGTTAAGATGCAGCCTTGTCTTAAATTCTGAAAACAGTGGCATGTGTACAGAGAGTAAAGAAAACCTTGTGAAGTGGGTGAGGAGGTAAGCAGGGGTGAGTTTAGTCTTCACGAATAGAAGCTGGTCACTGCGGCCAGGGCATGCACAATTGCCTCTGCCAAATGGCCAGCATTAGCAATCAGTTCTGGCAGCTGAGTGGATGAGGAATAAAAATGAGCTCTTGGCTCCTGGGACGTACAGACAGCTCTTTAGAAAGATTAAACTTACCCGGCACCTTTCTGTATCCTAATTACATTCCTTCTAGCTGTTCTCTGAATAACACAAGGATCCTCGGAAGCTGTGTGAAGCAAGGAGACCAGTACATTGTTGCACAGCAGTTGTAGAAGGAGCAGAGTGAGCTGGAACGAGACCACTGGGCCACACAGCTGGTCTTCACACAGGCCCTGTGCTTTTCCACCTTGGCGCCTTGCTGATCCCCTTCCCCACACCATTCAGCGTGCATCTGTGCCCTTCCCTCATATAGTACCATAGTCCTTCTATTCTCTCAGCCCGTCTCTTTATCTGCCTGTTTCTTATTAATCTCAGCATTTTCTCTGTATTATCATAGTGAAGGTGGAGTGTATCCCTCTTAAATTCATCTTTCGAAGCCCAGTGTGATAGCATTTGGCAGTGGGTGATTGGGGGAATGATTAGGTTATGAGGGTAGACCCTCATGAACAGGATTAGCCCCTTCTCAGGAGAGAGCAGGAAGCTATATCCCTCTGCTTTCTGCCAGGCGAGGTTACAGTGGGAAGACAGCTATCTGCAAACCAGGAAGAGGGCCCTTCCCCAGATGCTGGATCTGCCAGCACCTTAATATTTAAATTTCAGCCTCCAGAACTGTGAGGTATAGATATCAACTTTTTTAATAAACCATCCACTCTCAGTGTTTATTATAGCAGTCCAAACTAAGGGCATCTTGTTTAAGTCCACATCTGATTATCCTTACTCTGTAATTCCTAAACTCACATACAAAGACAGTAGAGGACAGAGTCACACCTTCAGAGACTACAGCTTCAGTCACATTGCAGGAAATCTGGGTCCTGAATCCCTGTGTAGCCTGACATGTGAGAGTGAGTTGGTTTTCCTCTCTTCCCTTTCAGCACCAACCTTGCTGACTCCTCTCTCCTCTATAATAGAGATCAGTTCCCTTCTCCCACCCAGACCTTCTACCCTCATCCTGCATACCAATTTATTCCAAATCCTTTGGAAGCCAGTTTTAATGTGATCATCAGGGGTTACACTTATTCCTACTTCCTTCCCAAGCAGCTCACCAAAACACTCCCTTCAAACCAAAACAGGACTGTGGCCACACAAGGAAGAATCTTGGCGGTCAGAAATTTCTCCTTCTTCTTGCCTCGCTCTCTGGCTCCTTGCTTTTCCTCCCTCTGCTAATCAAGAAGTAAGAGAGTGGCTTATTCATCTTTGCACTTCCTGTTCTACACCTGTGCCAGCACTTGACTTACACAGGTGCTCAAATCTGCTTGATTGGATGAGTAAATGAGATCTTTTTCTTGCTGGATTCTCTGCCAAGTTAGGCTAAGGACCCCAATTCCTAACTGAAAGGAACAGGCATTGGGCACTATACCAATCATTTCTGCTATGTCTTTGCCATGACTTCCTGAGGGAATTTTTCTTATCTAGACCTGAAAGGAAAAAAGAACGCAAGAAAGAAAAATGGACAAGAAAGTGATAGCAATTCTTTCCTGAAGAATTCCTCTGTTCAGAAACTAGAGGATATGTGGTAACAGGAGGGATACTTACTCTCTGTGATCAGTAGAGTAGGAAAAAAAACAGTGGAGAAACAAGAAAATCCCTATAGAAAACTTTCAAACCTTAAGAAAGTTAAAGAAAGTGTTTTTTTTTTTTTTTTCTTGTTTTAGTGCAAGGTCTCAAACAGTGTAAGCTGTGAAACAGAAATTCTCCTGCTGAGTTTTATCTTTAACAGAATCTAAAAACTGGTCAACATTTATAAAAAAAAATAGGTTTTATTTTGACAGTGGAACTTAACAAGAATATGGGTTTCTCATTAAGTATACTGCCTGCCTGTGTCCAAAATAGGAAAGAGCCTTCCTGAAGTTATGCTTCAGTGTCATTCCAATGTATTTTCTTAGTCCTTGACATTTAATCATTCACAATTGCTTTTTACTGACTCATTTATATTGCCATCGTGAACATAATATTATCATGCAATCAACTGGCATATTATCTTGCAAAACTTACTATCTGCCAAGTAGGTTCTAGGTACTGGTTAAAACAGTTGAGTTGGCAATCAATGGAACATTAAAGTATTTTATGGGAATTAAGAAAGACAAGATATATTGAATTTCAATGGCTGCTAGCTAAATCTTCTAACTCCTTGGTGAAGCTTGCTTGCCCAGTATCCAAATTAAATCTCCAGTTCTGAAGTCAGTCTTCACAAAGAAAATCTAGTCAATTATACTTGAGAAAACAAGAGGCAAAAATAAAAGGTTAGTGAGGTAAATTCAACCAGGTCACCTTGAAATCTTTAAATGGTCTTTTAATTTTTTGAAAAAAAATTCTACTAGGTACAAGAGAAATAAAGAACAGCATGCATTATGTTTCATATCTAAAATTATCCCAAAGTCCCATGTTAATAAGTGGGGGGTTTTAGAAAGTGATAGAACCAGGGGCCACTATACACATTAATGGAGGAATGAATTGATGAGTTCATAACTGAATGTGCTGTTAGGAAGTACAGCCTCGTTGGAAGAGGTGGGTCACTGTGAGCACCTGTCTACCCTGGGTCGAGCAACTTTCCTCCAACACATCCTTCTGCCGTGCCTTTTCTGCCTTGGAGTTAGCCTACTGTGCAGTGAACCTCTGAAACCATGAGTGTGCCAGATATTTTGTCCCAGCCATGGAAAAGTGATTACTACAATGCTTGACCAATTTTGCCTTTTCTTTTGTTCATCTGCATTTTACCAGTTCTGTGTGAAGGAACATTATATTACTGTTTCTCAAGAACAAAGTAAGTTTTCTGTTCCTTATTTAGATTAAGTTTTTCAATAGGTAGCTCAAACTGTACACATGGGTATAGCATAGAAATCAAATCTGCCCTTCAACGGCCCCAGTCTGTTTACTTTGTCTGAAGGGAGCCAACGGAAGTGATTCCTCTGAATCTTGACATAGATTGTCTATGTATTTAAAGTATTCGTGTATATGAATTGCCCTTTCTTTCTTCCTCAAATGACAGCATCTTTTATATAGTTCTTTACTTTGTCTTTTTATTTGGCTGTACAGATTAGATTTTGTTTTAAATTCATACATTTAAAACAGTCTTATTGATTTTAATGGCTACAGAATGTATTACCATTGGAATGCATATTGATTTACTTAAAACCTCCCAAATATTGAGTATTTAGGATCCTTCCAGTCTACTGAGACTTTCATGCTACAATAAATGCCCTTGTACATACTGCTGTCTGCATGTACAAGATGGGACAAAGTATACAGTGAAAGTTTAAATTTAAAAAATTATTACAGTAAAATACACATTGCATTGTTGCCCTTCAGAATAACTTCTTTTGCTTCAAAAACACTTAACCCATCAATCTTGCCACTTTATGAAGCAGTTCTGGAGATCTTCTTTCATGAGTGTCTTTATGCAACGTGATCAAAAGTTGGTAAATGCTGCTGCTGAGTGTCATCCAAAGGGAAGGTAGGCTGGGGAAAACAGCATGTGTCCTTATCTATCTTATTCACTGGATCTGGCACCATGTGACTTCTGGTTCTTCATCAAACTAAAAATGACTATGAAAGGTAAATGCTTTTAACTGAGTCAGGACACTGAGGCAGCCACAACAGTGCAAAGACACAACAGAAGACTTTCAGAACTGCTTCAGAAAGTGACAAGAAAAATGGAATAAATGTGCTAGAAGCAAGGAAGTGTATTTTGAGGGGTATCAATGGCAATGTCCCTTTTACTGTAATAAAAATTTTATTTAAACATTCGCTGAATTCTTTATCACATACTGAATATACAAACAGTAGCATTACAAGTATATTTATTGTAACTCCCTTGTTACAGTTAGAGCAAAAGACTAGAAGCATTCTAATTACTCAAATTTTAAAATTTGAACATTCATTGTACTTTTTGATAATGCCTACTAAATAGGAATTTCTGAGCTGGACATGATAGCTCATGCCTGTAATCCCAGCGTTTGGGAGGCTGAAGAAGGAGGTTCACCATGAGTTCGAGGCCAGCCTGGGCTACATAACAGGACTCTGTGTCAAAAAACAAAAAAACAAACAAAACCCCGAAGTATACCTGGCTATGAATTTCTTGAAAGTTCTATGTCAAAGTGTAAATGCATTAAAAATTTTTGGTATTTTCCAAATAGCCTGCCAAAAATTTATACCATTGATACTCTCAGTACAGTGGTCAAATTCCAATATCTTTAATGTGTATCTGTGGAAATTAGCTATGTATCTGCATATCTCTTACTCTTCATCCAGCATGGGGCTAGCACATATTTTAAAAGAGGCTAGAAAGGAGTTACCATAGAACATTGAGACTGGAGTGGAAATAAGCCAGTTGTTTTCAAAACAAACTGGTAAATTCCTTTATATATTGCTGAAAAGCTTTGAAGAGCTTTAACTTAAAACAATTATTGAGAGAGGTTGGCTGTTCTGGGTTTCAAAAAAAGTTACACACAAAGGTCTGACAATTGGGGAATCTTCTGGCCAGGGCTCATGTGTTTTTCCACTTCTCTTTAGTATCTTCTCCTGATTCTAAAAGAAGCCAGGGAGACCTATCCTTTTCCTGCTTTTCAAACAACTGATGTGATGCTTGCAGTGTGTTGGAGTCCTTTCAGGGAGCTGTCCTGCATGATGGGAAAAATGCTGTAACTCCACCGAGCCTAGAAGTTAGGCTCCCAACTATCATCGTGATCAATAATTGCTTCATTACATCATTAGAGTTATGCATCAATTTAGAAGAAACCAAGTCAGCATAACCTGCTCTGCACAGAAGGAGAGGGAATTCCGTGAACAGGTGCAATTTGAATTGAATTATTTCATTACTTACTCATCATATTTGGATGCTGCCAGGAGAACAAAAATACCTTTGATGATCTCCAATGACCTCTCTCTCTCTCTCTCTGTCTCATTTTGTGAGATCTGAAGGAGACTCATGTAACTCATTTAGACTCAACCCAGAACTCAGATATCTAATTATTACTTTCATGAATGTTTACTAGGTTTTGAAGACTTCTTAGAGATATCTTGTTTATGTGCTTTATAAACAAGGAAGTCTGTGGGAGGGTCCATGTATCCTTTCTCTTCTGAAGGAAAGTGAAAAAGTATTCTAATTTAGGGAGCTTGCAGATAAAGTTGATTGATTCCTTACAAATCCTGAACAGTTTTGGGTGTGTGTCAAGTCTTTTAGAGATTTCCTGGACACATAGGATGACGTATTTTAGTGAGTATAGAACTTGTACCTCTGTTGAGCCCATAAATTGGAAGTGTGGTTTTTGCTTCTATGCCTCCAGGAATCTCTGGGGAGTCAGCCTGTTTTTCATATCTGGAACATGTAGCTGTCAAGTTTCAGGAAAGTAGAGCTTGAGATATAGCCCTGAGCCAGACATTGCATCGCCGGACACTGTGATTGGTTTAAAAATGGGCACATGCCCCACCCACAACTTATGATTGTTGCCAGACATTTTCTTGGAATTCTAGTGTAAAGAGATTCTTTTTTATTTCTACTGTACTTAAGTAGAAAATGTTGGGAGAGACAAGAGAGACAGAGACAGAGACAGAGAGAGAGAGAGAGAGGAGAGGAGGGAGAGGGAGAGGGGTGAATGTCCTATAACATGGTTAGGACTGATCTGACTGTACCTGAAGGTACACATACTTCTACACATCTCTGTTATGTGCATCCAAAAGTCTACCTTAGGTTAGATTTCTCTCATTTGTGTCTAAAAGGGTGCTGGTACCTAATTTTTCCTCTAGAATATTAGAATGTCAAATCCTCTCCTTGACTACCTCTCAAAATCCTCCTCTTTGTCTCTCCATAGCCTCCTTATTCCTGCCTGAGTGTACTAAGAGGACAATACTAAAACATCCATCTTGTTAAAAAACAAATCTTCACTTAAAACCTTACAGTCCATTTTGCTTTTATTGGGCATGTGTGGAAATTTGGGAAAGAAATTTGATGTTAGAGGATTAAAGAGAGTAGAATATACTTACAAGACCGTAAATTCCATGACTGTAGGGACCATTCCTGCCTCACTCCCTCTTGTGTCTTGGATCCCTGGCACTAAGAACAATGCCTGGCTGAGTTAAAGGATCAAAGTTTGGCTGAAGTCAATGACTTAAAGATGATCTTAATTTAGTTTTCTCACTGTCCAGTGTTAGAGTGGATATGGTGGTGTGTCCAATGTCTTCCACCTTTGACCTGATTTTCTTTGAGTCCAGTTCTTTATTCTTAGCCTTATACCCACTTCTCCCCTTGTGTCTAAAGACACATTGATAGCCCTTGCCATTCACTCATCCATCACAAAGTGCATCATACCAGAAGACAGAGATCTGACAGTAGAAAGGACTGTAAGCCCCACAAGTAATTTAGTCAACAAAGTAGCCCACGGTAAGGCCAAATATCCATTTTGGTCCTACTTGAAAGAGTTGTTAAAGGCCCTTGGATGAGTCACTAACCCACCTGCTAAGGAAACCAAGTATTCACTTGATGAGTAAGCTCCCCTACTCTTTCTCACTTTGTTTCTAGGAATAATGGTACCATTTTGCTGTAAACGTTTTAAAGCATATGAAGTGTTTATACTCATGCAGTTGTTATCATTGACAGAAATTGTTTTCTTATGCCAATAAGAATGGTTTATTTTAGTGGGTCTTGATCTGGGTAGAATCTTCAGTGATGATATTTAGTATATAACTTGCCGGGTGTGTGACTTTCCGTGTGTGCATGTGCGTGTGTATGTGTGTGTGTGTGTGTGTTTAGAAATGTCACTTTAGATCTCTTTTAAAAGTAAAGTTGCTTATTTATTTTCACTCTATTCCCAAGTTCAGAATCTCAAAGTACCTACTTCCTTTTTTCCATTCAGAGCTACAAAAAGAGATCTCTCCACAGACATCCAGAATTAAACTTCATACTAGCTTATACAATCTTTCAAAAAAAAAAAAAACAGCTTTCAGCCAACTCTGAAGATGTCTCTTTCATTTACTTTCAATGAACCTCTTAGCATAAAGCTGAATAAAGCTGAAATCTCTGGGCAGTGTAGCAGAGAAGTGTACTGGTATTTAAAAGGAAATCTTTCGGGTAATGTCTTTACATGCACCTCTAAAGAGCAAAGTGGGGTGGATGCTACACCTGCTGCAAACAGTGGGCTGTATCTGGCTGAGATGGGATGTGCACACCGTTCATGCCTGAGAAATCTTCAGAGCCTCAGAAAAGGCAAGAGCACGAGGCATGACTGACACAGCAGATGGAGGCAGGGCTTTTCTGATGCCTGGAGACAGCCACTAATGGAGGAGATGAAGGAAATCATGGCCATTTTAGAGTCATTACAACTGATGTGGGAAATAGGAAAAGCTATTATAATGTTTGAACTGGTGAATCTCTCAGCAAATTGCTCAGCTAGAATTCAGACTCCCTCACCAGCCCCAAACCACAAGAGTGGCTTGATTTGATGTGGTAGATGGAGAGGTGGCTTTGTTCCTCCTAAAGGCTGGATAGGGAAACTGAGGAAACCGAGTGACTTGTCCCCACTTCTCCAGTGACAGAGCATGGCCTTGGACTGACATCTGACTGCTGTGTTGCACTGCCTCATTAATGCACAGGTGTCTTCTGGGATTGTTCTAAGAAACCCCTTCCATACAATGTCACCTGGAATTCCCCCTCCAGTCTTCCTTCTTGTATGTGTGATGACTTTGCTTTTTCCTCATTTACTAAGACAGAACCGTGCTGTTCTTCTGTTTGGGGTACACTCCCCCGGCTATAGAGTTCTCTACCCTGACTTCCCTTTAAAGTTCCTGGGAACTTACATTATCAATGCCTGGGCCTTATGGAATCTTGATTTATTTGATCTGGCCTTGGGCCTGGGCTTTAATATTTTTTAAAAGACCCCCAAGTAATTCTGTTGTTCAACTAGGATTAAAATTCACTCTTTTAAGACAGTGTCTTAGACACTTAAAACAGTATCTTGGACAGAGAACAGCATGAGAAAGAACAGAAACTTGTGTATTTAAGTCTAATAGAATACACTTTTTCCTAGGAGAAGGAACTAGAGAAAGTATGCTACTGTTACTTAGCTATAAACTTGATTAAAATTAGTGTAAGCAAAAGAAGGTGATTTAGGGTGTCATCAAGCCAAATGATCTCAAATAGTGTGAATCCAAATGCTCTTTCAGGAACGTCTCTCTTTCGCCAGTCAGACTCCTGCCTCTGTTTTTCCTGACTTCATACTTTGGAAGGGCTTGCCAGTGTGTCACTGAGGATGGTTACTGTAAGCATCAAGCTCATATCAGTTTGGCAATCCTGCAGGGAAAATAACAGATCATTCCAAATGTTCATATAAGAATCTAAGGAAGATCTCGGTCGCAAGTGCACCCTGGCACAGTTACTCTGTCCTTGTGGGCAATAGGACACTATTGCTGCAACACCCAAGGATCCCACAGATGGAGGACCACTTCTTCACAGCAGGCAGCATTATAGATGTGCTCCTGAAATCTTTAAGTGGGGCAGGTTGCCAGGGAGGAGAGAACATTCTAAGAAAAGACAAAAGATGGGGAAAGGCCCAGGAATATTGTTCAGTATGGTGTTTTGGGGAAGCTCTCTGCATGGTTGGAGTTTAGCATTGATGGAGTGGAGCGAGGGCAGCAGGGACAGTTTGATGAGGTGGCTTGAAGGGCACACAAAGGATCCTGGATGGTGTCTCAATGGTTATGGACATCACAGGGCTTTAGGCAGAAGGGTGATATGATTAGGTGTAATGTTGTAAAGATTACTTCTGGTTGTTCTATGTGGGGAGGAAAGACTAGGCTTAGCTCACATGCTTTGGGCTCCCTAGCATTATTACAGTGACCCACAAAGATGACCCAGCTATGTCATTCTGTATATTGGTGAGGCACTATGTAGTTTTGAAAACATACCTGCATTCATTATGGAATTTGAGAAAAGAGGGGAGTATATCATTATCCCCAGTTTATACGTTTTTGGCCTGAGATCTTTGTCATTATATGTATTGTGAATACATGATTCTACTCTTAAACTTGTCATTTCACTCTCTGAATGGTTTCTTGATAAACAGAAGTTCTTATTTTTAGTACAAACCAATTTATTAAATGTGTTCTGTGGTTACAATTACATGTGCCCTATTGAAATAACTCTCAAGGTCATAAAGAGGTGACTTTCTTTAGAGTAGAAAGGGAAGGAAGGCCTTTCTGATCTAGTGACATTGAACTGCGTGCTAAAGGAGGCCGAGAAGAGCCAGGTCCACAGCACATTTCCCAGTGACTATGCTGACCCCTCTTCCTGCTGACCTGTCCTTCATTTGGATCCTGTCTTTGGAAACTGCAAATCTCTTTGTCCTTCAGGTTAGGCTGGAGCAGAGAGAGCAGAGAGCCAGGAAAGCAATGTAGCAAGAGCATCATTTGTTTCACAGTCCTCTGTATTAATGGATTATGCATCTGGCAGGAAACAGCAACATCAAATGAGTGAAGAATTGCCTGAAGGTTGACAGAGGTGACAGCAAAGAGCTGAGGTAATGCTTTCAGGACAACTTTTGGCCTCCTAGGCCATTTAGAATGAAGGACGCACCTTCAAAATGCTGGAAACAAACAAAGGACACCTCCTCCCCCACTTTCCTAGTAAGTTTAGTTTGATTTAAGAGGCTTTTGTACAAAGTGAAAATCAGTAAAAACAGACCTGGCAGCATCTCCCCAGCAGAGTGACTGTGAGTGTACTCCATCAGGACGGCTCTGTCTGGGGCATTTGGCCCATATTGTCCATCAGGAGAGAAAGCATCAGGCTATGTCTTCATATACTTTAAATTCTCCTGACACTAGACTGATTCGGGTTTATTCATCAGTGGTTGACAGGGAACCTAAGTAAGCATGAAATAATGGTGCTGTGTTCACATAGCAATGGCTTCATCTACCAGACCAACCAGCTTTTAAGGTTGGTCATAGGTCAGGGGACAGCAGAGCAGTGGTCTGAGGATTGTGAAACTCTGAACACTGCCCACCTTGTTTGACAGTGATTTTGTGGTAATGGATGGCAAAACATCCAGACATAGGGAGTAAAGTAGAATACATAAACTAGTTTTAAAATGGCATGAATAATTGCTTCAGTTGCCCACTGTTTACTGGTCCAGACATGCTCTATGGAGAGCACTAGGTCCTTGGGAAAGAAGGAACAATCAGCTTAGGGCAACTCCAAATCCCCTATGACTGGTTGCTATGAAACTATCTTTTTGAAAAGAATCTTTTCAGGTTAAATCAAAATGCACACATTTATGCTTCTACAGCAAATCTCCTTCTTAGGGCTGTGTAGCTCGGCAGCACAGCACCTGCCTGGCAGGTGTGAGGTAGTGAGTTCAATTCCTGGTACAAAAAAAGAAAGAAAGAAAGAAAGAAAATAAGAAAGAAAGAAAGAAAGAAAGAAAGAAAGAAAGAAAGAAAAGAAAAGAAAGAAAAAGAAAGAGAAAAGAAAAGAAAATTCACTTTCCATAGTCTGAATTCCTCCCTGTCACCAATTGCACTAAACATGAACTTTATAAAAAACTTAAAGGCTCTAAAGTTAATCTATTAAATTTCTATAACAATTTTTTCTATAAATGCTTGGATATTTATTTCTTTGGTATTACATCCTGGCTACTAGAACACTCCTATATTCACCCAACAGCATAGATGACCAAAAGTGAAGGAATAATGAAGTAGTTGTTAGAAATACGGCTGAGTCAACACATGCATTCTAGGATGCAAAAACAATTTACTGCAATGTACTTTTTGTTTCAAACATTCCTTTGTGTCTTGAAAGTTTCACGTTTTCTTGCGTGTTCTTGGGATTAGTCATTGCCAGCTGCTTACATGGGAGGAAAAAGCAGAGGGCACCAATTTCAGGCTCAGATATGTTTAAACCGCCAGTTTTTAGCTGTGTGGCTTTGTCATTAAACCATCTAAGCTTTGATTTTCTCACTTTTTAAAAACTGAGAATAACAATGACTTGTCTCTTAGGGTCTATGGCTATCATATTATGGCTAAAGTACCTGTCTGAGTCCATGGCATGTTAAAACTGCTAAATAAATATTAGTTTATTTCTCTATGTGGGGCAGAATAATGTCTCTTCAAATATGTCCACATCCTAGTCTGTGGAACTTGCAAATATTCTCAATGATAAGACAGACTGTGCAAGTGTGATAAAGTTAAGGGTCTTGAGATAAGGAGATTATTCTGGATTATCCAGGTAGGGCCTGAGGTAATCACAGGAGTACATATAAGAAGAAGTCAGGAAAGTCAACATCTGGGGCAAGATGATATAATCTCTCACTGGTTTCATTAATTTTTTTTTTTTGTATTGAAGATCAAACTCACAGCCTTGCACCTGCCAGGCAAGTGCTTATGCCACTGAGGTAAATCCCTGCCCCTATGTTTTGAAACAGAGTCTCACTATGCAGTTCAGGCTGGCCTTGAACTCACTTTGTAGCCCAGGCTGGTCTTGAACTTACAAGGATCCTCCTGCCTCAGCCTGTCCAGTGATGGAATTAAAGGCATATGCTACCACACCCGGCTACTGGCTTCATTAATGAAAGCGAACATGATGAGCTAAGGAAGGCAGACAGTCTCTAGAAGGAAGAGAGAACAGAAAGTGGATTATTGCTAGAGCCTCCAGGACTTCTGACCTCTATAAGAGAATACATTCATATTGTTTTAGACTGTTGTGTTTTTATTAATTTGTTACAGTGGCAAGAGGAGACTAATACACCTTGCTTTCTTCTCTGAAACCAGAAGGTTCTTTTCCCTATTCTGACTGTGTCATACCAGAGACGGCCTGAATGAAAGTGCTTGATGCCTGTAAACCGCAGTTCCCATGGAAGGGAAGAGCTTTTGTTGTTAATGGAGGGGTGATTTATAGATCTATTTCTAGCCGCCGAGGACAGTGAGGGGCCCGGGGTGGGCTGGAGAGGAGCTGCAGGCAGAGGCAGGCGGAGAGCTCACTGCAGCCAGGGCTCAGCACAGGTTTAACTCATACAGAGGCTGTGGCATGTGATCCCAGAGATGTGGTGTCCTTGAAAAGGAAATTAAAATTTTCAATAAAGCCTTCCAACAGAGCCTGCCAAGGATGCCTGCCAAGACCAGGAGGACATGTGAGTCTGGACAAGGCTGATAACACAACATTCCTTCCTTTGTGTAAACTTGTCTAACAGATGGCCTTAAAATGTAACTTAAAATGTTCCTGTGTGTAACCCCTGTCTTTATTGCCTTTGTATAACTGATGGCCTTGCAATGTAACTTAAAATATAACAGGGCGTTTCTTCCTTTGTATAACCCATGCTTTGTAAGGCTGATGGCCTTGCAATGTAACCTAAATGGTCAGACTCCCTTAGCAACCCAAGACATCACTCAACCCTCCAATCATGCCGCGCCAGATATACTTTTGTACCTCCCACTTGCTCTCCCGATAAAAGCGCCAGAAGCCCACCAGATAGGGCTCTGACTCTTTTATAGAGATCCCAGCCAAGCCCACCAGTGTAATAAACTACCTCCTAAATTTCTTGGTACTGATTCTTCCAGTGTTTGGTCTGTTTTCTGTATCATCCTTAGAGCTGGGCCATTGATCCAGTCCTGTCTCTCACTGGGTAAGCTACTTCCCTTTAGATTTGTACTTTCTCCTCACGTGAGCTGCTATAAGGGGCACAAATGAGAAAAAGATTCTTATGGGGATGGTTCCTGGGCCTTTGGCAGACCAACTTGCACTCTCTTGGCTCTTGGGCAAGCATCTGGGCTCCTCTTTGGTGGGGTTGTCAACTGAGATTCTCTGGCCATGTAGAGATGAACTCACTTCCTGAAAAGTTTGAATTTGAGTGGATTGATTCAGGGCTAGAAGCATCACTTCATTACAGCTGTGGAATCTGAAACTGTTTTCTGAGTCTGGGACTTTGGGCATCCATCATACAAATCTTCAGCCTTTATGTTGCTGTGACTAAAGGATTTGAGTTCTACCCTTCATCTCAAGGGCCTCATGAGTGTCTTAAACCACTGAAATAAATACTGTCACATGAGGGTTGAAAAACATTTGGGGGTCACAGATGGCATCACTGCTGTCAGAAGTCCACAGATGATTGACATGCTCCAAGTCCTCTAGTCACTCCCAGGAATCATGCCTGTATGGCTTATTGTCCCCAAAAGGCACCTGCCAGCTGGTCTACCATGAGTAGTAGTGTTCTTTAGATGCACGTTTCTTCTCTTGGCTGTTTCCTTATCCATTAAAGGAAGGGAAGGCCTAGAGTAATTTTGTAAACTGTGTTGGCCTAAACCAAGAATGTCCCAGAGATCCACAGGTCTGAAGGAATGAGGAAGTACGCAAGCAGGAGGCTGCCTTTAATTCTCACATTGATCCGTCTCACATCAAGGAGTTTTTTGAAAGATCCCTCTGGCATCAGGTTTCCACAGCTCTGAGGGCCCTGAAGGACCTTCTACGCTGGATCGCTAGCCCCAAGCTCTCACTCACTTGAAATGTTCCCGAAAGATGCTTTGTTTGTTTTGTTTTGTTTCTGTTTTATCAGAAATGTTTTTGGAACATTGGCTTTAAAAGGGCCTCAAAATATCTTTGGAAGTATAATATTTTACTCTTCCAAAATCCTTTAATTAAAAATGTTTTTGGAATCACTTGCAGGTACATCTGGGTGACCGCCACATTTTGACATTCGGTTCACAGACTACCTAGTGCCCAGGACAAGTTCTTACTTTTCTTCCCATAGTGAGGGCCACTGTGGTTATTATCTATAACCAGCAATTACCAGCAGCCCCATCCACCCCAGTGAAGTTACAGTCCTCACATAATCTTGCAGAGGGAGAAGTATTATTTTTTAAAGATGATGATTTAGATACTCACAAAGCAGTGAACTTTTCCTGGGATCATCCAACTAGACATCAGGGATGCTGGAGCTCACATTCAGATCTTTTAAGGCCCAGCTCAGTTCTCACTACATCACCTTCCTTAGAGATACCACTCACTGGAGCATAATAAGGAAGTTCATAAAAGAGATCTTGGACGTTTATAAAAGTTTATATAAGAGGTTTTGAAGGGTGATGACTTGGAAGCCACTGAACAGGAGTGTGAACAGTGAGAAGAGGGCTCAGAATGATTCTCTGACCACACTGAGGTTTAGCATTGGGTGGGGAAGGAGAAAGTAAGAAGATTGAGACTGGTCAGAGACGTGGGAGGTAGAATGTGGAGCACCCTGAAAGCCAAGTGAAGTACACAGTTTGAATGGAAGATCGTAGCATGGGTGCAAATGCTACTAAAATGGAAAATGCGACCAGACAGATAGAGAAAAGGTGATTCTAGAAAAATAGCTCTGTAAAGATTACCATTTTTTTTCTGAATGACCAGTACATATACTTCTCCTTAGAAAGATGCAATTTTATGGCTCATAGAGGGGACTGGCAGTAGGAAGGAAGGGATGTGGTTCTGCTGAGTTTTTAATTTGGCCTCAAAGGTCAGATTCAAAGCTGCATCTTGCTGCAGGACCTAGGGGAGAGTTGACCAGCAGCCTTTTAGATTCCTTTTATCATCTCTGTTCAGGAGTATTCTTTGGAACAAGCATTCCCTGCTTTTGCACCAGCACCTATAATAAGCGTCTCACAGATGGATTCAGCATTTTGTACAATTTCCTCAGAAGCCAGAGAGGGTGAAAGGTACATAGGGCAGTTCAGGCCAGTATCTTCCAAGAGAGAATTCCATGGATGGCCCTATCGAGTTCCTTTGTGTGACATGATCTAAGCACTATTCAAGGTCATGTGGTTAAAACTGAATGGGGCCCAGACTAGAACTCAAGTTTTTAGGCAACAGGCTATAGTCAAGGCTCGTAGTTGATCTTTTATGTACGCTAACAACTGAGCCCTTTAACTGTTGATAGTGGTTCAACTTTTCACTTTTCTCTGGGCCACCATGACCAAAAAAGAGAGGACATTTCAAAGGCTGTAGTAGCCTTCATACCCAGGCTTTGTGCTAGAATCAACAGCTCTTCCATTCAGCTATTCCACTTTTTTTGCTTCACCAAGTATTTGTCATTTGTGTTTATGTTGTGTCACATATCAGCAGCTTTTAGATGAGATTGTATGACCATCTGTGTGTGAAACTATGGCAGTGATTAGCGGACCTTCTTTTATTTCAGTACTTTTAAATAAAAACAGGGGAAAGAGGGAGAGAGAGAGAGAGAGAACAGGGAGGGTGGGAGTCTGTTGGTTTGGTTGCAGTCTAATGCAGATCTGTGTAAAGAAAATTGAGGCTACTATGAAGCTCCTTGTTTTTATGACCAAACTGAGGGGTCTCAGGAACGTTGCTTAGAGCAACCCCTGGGGAAAGATTTCCAGGAGGAGGTGGCCCTTCTGCTGGCCCTGGAATAAAGTAACATAACATTAACAAATTCAGACTATTGTGATAGAGAAAGAAATCCCACCCACAGTAGATTAACCAAAAGGACTTTATTAGCTCCTGTCTCTGCACAGTTTGGGGTTTGACTTCATTAATCTTGAGGGAGCTAGGAAACTCCTTATGACTCAACTGGTATTCTTCACTCTAGATTAACACTGCTTCAGTCAACATTCTTACCAGTTCAAATTTAGCAAAAAACTCCTCTGGAGATGACTTCTACATAAATCCTGACAGTCACTCTGATTGGACTAGCTTAGTCACATGCTCTGGACCTAATTTTATCAGTGTAGCCAGGGACTGTGATTGGCTTAGACTAGTATCACATAATCCCACCTTGGATACATGGACTGAGGTCGACATGGTGAGGTTGATCTCGAGCAAAAGGTAGAGGCTCTTACTAGAAGAGGATGGAATGAATTCTGAAAGACAAGTGAAACATGCCCACTATAAACATGCTCCGTAGGACACAAAATAGTCTTTTCCTACCTCTGTACCAGCCCCAGGATTATCACTATTAACAGTTTTTATACACTCTTCTGCATAGTTTGTGTATCTATATTAGTATAACAATGAGAGAGAATATTTTCAAGTGAAATTATTTATGAATACTGCTGTACAATCTTTTTGCGCTAAAATATGTTGGTTATTTTACTACCTTACTAATACACATATGCTTTATTTTATTTTATTTAATGTTTGTGTTTTTTTTTTGTTTTGTTTTGTTTTTTGGTTTGGCACCGGGGATCGAACTCACAGCCTCACACCTGCCAGACAGGTGCTTAAGCCACTGAGCCAAACTCCCAGCCCTTTGTGTGGTATTCTTAAGAATGAATATAACTTACTTTATGTAGCCAGTGCTCGGCACAATTGTGCATGAAACAGACAAGTGATGAGAATCCAGTGCAGGATTGTGGGAGAGAATGAGAGGAGCACGCCCTCTCAGCCATGAAAATGCCAGCGTTGTCACATCAATGGAAGGGCAAGACCCTGCTCACATCCTCTGGGCTATGGTTTGCTCCCCTCTGACAAATCAAACTCCCAAGAAGTGTCAGTGAAACCTCATTACCAGTGGCGTGTTAATGAGCAACCATGGGTGCTTCCACTGCAGAGCTCAAAAAAATTACAAAGATGTCATCGGCAGAAGCTCAAGTCTCTTTCAAGGGACGTCATCCCCTGTAAGAGGTCTGAAAGGATAGAAATGTTATGATCATTATTACTGTGCTAATAGCAGAACAATAAAAGAAAAAAATTGCCCACCAAAGATTCTAGCAACTCAAAATGGTGCTGGAAGGACACTGTGGCCTTATCAGTCTGAAAAACTCCGGCTCAAAGTCAAATGCCATAGCTTGCTGAGAAAGAAGCAAAAAAATCAATTATTAATGCAGCCTTAGCTTGCTTGTGATTTTCACAGAGAGCCAGATCTTTTAATCAGGGGGAGAGAAGATGACATGAGGGTAGGGGAAATACTGGTAAACCATGATCAAAAGCTGTTGCAATCGTTTGCCACTTGTCATAGCATGGCAGCAACACTACTCAAAGACTGAAAGAAGAGTAAAATAGAGAAAAAGAAAACAACAACAAAAAGACCTTCTTTGGCTATGAGGAAGTAACCAAGTCATTTTTATGAACTTCTTTGGCTATTTAAATGTATAAACACACTTCTAACATGTGTTCTTTTCTCTTTTCCTAAATAGCTACCCTATAGCCATGTCAGAGCGAAAGGGGAAGTTAAAGGCTATCCCAGGGGTCTGATCCTCTGCAATTGGAACAGACAAGTCTTTACTGTGTGTGGCTGTCCTGTGTGCTGTGGGTAATCTGTTGCCAAGTTTTTTTGCTCTGGGTCAGGGGAAGAAGGCTGACTTCCTCAACACTCTTCCACCTAGTGTAGCCATGCATCTCCATCTCATCCTTTCTGAATCACTGCCCAAACAGGAACCAGCATTCACAGAATCCCGGTGGTATTGAGTTGTGGTATTTAGCCAAGGCCCAAGATCTCCAACTGCTAGAATCCTGTTCCTGTGGCACTGGGCCTGGGGAACCCCAGTCAACCCACTTCTAGCTAAGTAGAAGAATGCTTGTTTTGCATGTGCAAGGTCCTGGGAACAATACTCAGCACTGCAGAACAAAACAAACACAACCGTCCAACCCATTCTTTGGGCACAACTCCTGTTCCATGGGTGCTTGAGAACTTGGGGGAACACAACAAATGTGAGTTGTGAATGTGGGTTTGTCTCCTGTCATGATCCCCAGTGATTTAGGAAGAACTACCAGAGGGTTTCTATCACCAAAGGTAGTCTGTCGTCCTTGGTCACTTTTCTCTTGTTGCTGGGACAAAATACCCAACACCCAAAATTAAGGAAGAAAAGATTTATCTTAAAGTTTTTTTGGAGGTTTCAGTCCATACTTGGCTGGTTCCAAGGCAGGTTGGCATGGCTAAGTGTCAACCATCATGGCAGCTACAAACAAGAAGAATGAAAAAGGCAAAAGGGAAAAGCACACCTCCTTCCCTCCCTTATGTTGTGTGCTGGCTACCTGCCCCTGGGCAGATGCAGCACCCACGCTGCCAATCCCAGCACTAGACAGTGAACTACAAATGCTAGACTCAGCTGCCTTCGAAAGGCCTGCCCACTATGATTGCATGAATCTTTGTGGGGGACATCTAGACACAAACAATAACACTGTCTTTCCCATCTTTGTAGGCTCAGGTCCATCTATCAACCACCAAAAATTTCTAGAGGAAAGCAAGGTGAGAGAAGCAGGCAAGGCAGAGTGAGTTTTGTTTCCTAAGGACTGATCCTCCCACTCCATCCAGGAAGCAGCTCCAGGAGCCTTCTGCACCAGGCTCCAGTACTGGAACGTTCTATTTAGTGAGCACTGTGGCAATGGTATATAGGGATGGCTGCTGTGAGGTCCTTCCCTCTCTGCACAGACCTGATGCTCATCACACTAAAGAACATCTGTTTTTCCTCTTTGAATCAGACCTGGCCTTGTGCTGCACTTCATCCAATAGAACATGGCAGAAATGATACAACGACATTTCTGCTTTTAACCTTTGAAAGAATTGGTAGCTTTTGCTTCCTTTCTCTTGGAAGATAGTTGTCATGTAACATGTCTGTTAGGCTACCATAGTAGGAAGAAGTCCAAACTAGCTTTATTGTGTGGCTGTCCCTGTGTGTGTGTGTGTGTGTGTGTGTGTGTGTGTGTGTGTGTGAGAGAGAGAGAGAGAGAGATAGAGAGAGAGAGAGAGAATCTTCAGCTATGTCAACTGTCCCCCAAACTGAGATTCAGGACATTTGGGTGACGATGTCATATTGAACATTCCAGAAAATTTCAGCTCCAGCTTTCCCATGTGGAATTGGAAAAGTATCCATTTTAGATTGCAGAATCATGAAGAGTAATAAATTGTTAGTGTTTTAAGCCATTCAGTGTAGAGTGGTTTGTTCCACAATAATAAACAACTAAAATGAGGACTCTGAACATTAACCTTTTTTCTCCTCATCATAGAAAAAACCCTTTCTTTCTTTCTTTCTTTCTTTCTTTCTTTCTTTCTTTCTTTCTTTCTTTCTTTCTTCTTTCTTTCTTTCTTTCTTTCTTTTTCTTTCTTTCTTTCCCTTTCTTTCTTTTCTCTTTCTTTCTATTTTTTTCTTTCTTTCAGTATAGGGAATTGAACTTAGGACCTTGCACTTGCCAGGCAGGTGCTGTGCTGCTAAGCTAAATCCCCAGCCCAAAACCTTATTTCTTAATATTACAGTCCAATATATTTTCTTGGACCTATCTAAATAATCTGTACTCATTGAGGCTGAATTGCCTGTAGACAGGGACTACATAGAAACCCTTCAGCTTCTCTTAGAAGGAAATAACTCATAGCTGACCACGGTTGTGCATGTCTGTAACCCCAGTATTCTGACAGGCTAATGCAGGCAGATCACAAGTCTGAGTTCAGTCTGGGAAACTGACTTACCAAGATCCTGTCTCAAAATAAAATAATTGTTTAAAACAGCAGGGAATATAGATCAGTATGAAGGGTCTGGGTTTAATTCCCAGTACCACAGAATAAAAGGAAAATAATTCGTATTATGATATAAATGACGTATAATAACACATCATATCTTTCATGGGACTTTGCATTTTGTCCTTAGAAAAAGATGCTAAAGAATAACCTCTGTGGTAGTTTGTTAGATGACAACAGTAAAATCAATAGGTTAGGCTGCAAAACTTGCATGTCTTCTACTTGGTTCATAAGTTTAGTAACATCTTAATCTAATGAAACAAACATCTTAGATATATGGTGCGATAAGTTGTGACAAATAAATGCATCCATTCAATTTACACCTTGAGCAACTGCAGACCATTAACATCACTCCTAAAATTTTCCTCCTGTTCAGTCAATTCACTCCTTCACTGTCACCATGTATTATTTTCGTCTGCTCTCACATTTCATACATCAGAATCATGTAGTTTGTATTTTTCTATGTGTAGCTTCTTTTGCTCAGTATAATGATTTTGAATTTTATTCAGATTATGGCATGTATCAATAGCTCATTTAAAATTGTTATTGTCATACTAATATTCTGTGGTGTGAATATATCATACTTTATTGATCTGTTTGAAAGACTAGGTGAATTGTTTCTGATTTTCATAACAAAGTAAATTCTTCTACAAGTCTTCTTGTCAACATATGTTTTCATTTCCTTTCTCACCAACAATGTGGGAGTGTAAAATGTTTCAGTTTTTTGCATATATATTACTCACTTTCCCTTCACTGGGACAAAAAATCCAACACCCACAATAAAGGGGAGGAGAAGTTTTTGGTTGACAGCTTCCAGGAGGTTCAGACCAAAGTTGGTGGGGTGGGGTCTCCAGGGCTGAAACACGTGGTGGAAAGGCGTGGTAGAGGAAAGCTGCTCATCCCAGGGCATCCAGGGAGCACAGAGAGAAGAGGGGAACCGCCCTTGCAGGCCACACCCCCAGTGACCTCTCCAACCAGACCTCACCTCCTAGCAGCACATTCCGGCTACTGTGTGACTCCCTGACCCCGTCACCTCCCCAAAGCCCCACTTCTGAAAATGAGGCTTTTGGGAAACATTTTAGATCAAAACATAACACCATTATAGTCAAGCATTTAATTATAGCCATTTGTTGTGTAGCTAATTATTTTAATTTTAATTGTTCTTTATTGATTAAGGATGCTACATGCTTTTTCAAGTGTCTCTTGAATATTCACATACTTTGAGTCTTAGACCTTCAAGAGACGGTTTAAAGTTTTAAGCCTTTATGTTTATGCTTATGATATATGCTGAGTGATCTTTTTCATCTTTTTTGAGGTATCATTAGCATATGAAATTGTATATGTTCATGATGTATCATATGATGCTTTGACGTACCAGCCTACCAGAGTGTTGGGATTATAGGCATGTACCACCACAACCAGGCAATCCCTTTTTTCTATGGTAAGAATACTTAGAATCTATTCTCTAAGACATTTCAAGTTTGTAGTATTGTGTACTATCATCATCATGTTGTGTATTAGGTCTCTGGAACTTCACTGTATAAATACAAGACTACTGTTTGACCAATATCTTTCCATTTCACCTACCCCCTGACCCTGCTAACTACCTTTCTTTCTATTCTGTTTATGTAAGTTCAACAGTTTAAGATTTCTCATAAAGTGAGATCATACAGTATTTATCTCTCTGTCTAAATTATTTCATTTAGCATATTGTTCCCTCGGTTCATTTTTGTTGTTTAAAATGGCAGGATTTCTCTCTGTTATAAAGGCTGAATTACACTTCTTTGTGGATCTATGTGTGTGAATATTTTTTATCTCTACTCATCCATTGACAGACACTTTGATTGTTTCTGCATCTTGGCTATTGTGATAATGTTGCAGTTAACATGGGAGTACAGATGTCTCTTTGAGATCATGATTTAATTTCGCTTGAGTACAGACCTAGAAGCGGGATTGCTGGATCATATGGTAGTTCTGGTTTTAATTTTTTTGAGAAACCTCCGTATAGTTTTCTACAATGGCTCTATGAGTACTGGATTAATTTTTGGGTAGGGTGGAGTTACGTATGAAACTTTATTTTTTTCTGCATATTTATCCAGTGATCCAGCACTTTAATGGAAGGCTTTCGTTTTGCGATTGAATTGTACTGATACTTTATTACAAGTCCCAGATGAATCAAATACATGTAGGCATTTTTAAAATTCTCTTTTCTTTTTATTGATGTATTTGTCTGTACTTGTGTTAATATTACATTGTCACTTTTAACTACATGTTTTATGGTTAGTATTGAAATCAGTAAATCCTCCAGTTTTTTCCTCCTTATTAAAGATTGTGTTGGACATCCTAAGTCCTTTGCATTTCCATATAACTTTTATGATTAATTTATTAATTTTATCAAAGGTTCATGTTGAGATGCTGATTTGTATTGCATCAACTCTGCAGATCAATTTTTAGAGAATTTATCTACCAACAATGTTGAGTCTTCCAAGAAATGATCATTTCATACCTTTCCATTTACTTAAATTTTCATTAACTTCTCTCACAATGTTTTTAATTTTAAGTTGCCTTGCATACCATTTTTTAAAGATATTTTGTGATGTTATGGATTTTTAGACATAATTTTTTGATTATTTGTTACTAGTACATACAAATAATACTTATTTTTTCATGTTGATTTTGTATCTTGTGATCTTACTATATTTTTGTACTTTCTTAGGTTTTCTAAGGAAACAATCATGTTGCTTATGCATAAATTCAGTTTGACTTATTCCTTTTCTGTTTTTATGCTTCATTTCTTTTTGTCTGCTTTATTAAACTTTATTGGACCCTTAGGATAATGCTGAATAAGAGTGGTACAAGTGGACATCTTCGTTTTCTCTTCATTCTTAAAAGGACAGCATTTAATATTTTATCACTAAGAATGAATTAATTGTGCATTTTTTATAGGTATCCTTTAACATACAGAAGAAACCACATTCTTCTATTCCTAGTGTTTTGAGAGATTTTTGTCAGGAATTTGTGTTGAATTTTGCTATTAGTTAAGTTTTGAATATTAAACCAATCCTGTAAATCTGGCACATTATATATATTTTAATGGTACTAGATGTTCTTTGCTAATGTACTATTTAGGGATTTTGTAGCTATGGTTAAGAGACAAAATTGTCTCGCAGCTTTTTTGTTGTGACCTTGTGTCTTGGTTACTTTTTGCTCGTTGCCGAGACAAAATACCTGATGCCCAAAATTAAGGAAGGAAAGATTTATTCTTACAGTTTCTCGGGAGTTTCAGTCCATAAAGTGGGCTCCAAGGCAGCATGGGATGACGGGGCTACAGATCATGGCGGCTGCAAGCTGCAAGCCGCAATCTGCGCTGGCGAGAGAGAGGGAGGCGGAGAGCAACAGCAAGACCCGCCTTCCCTTACACTGTATCTCAGCTCCACCCCTGGGCGGGTGTAGCAGTCACGTCATTAATCCTGGCGCTAGACAACAAACTGATCACAAGCATCACACTCAGCCCCATCAAAAGTACATGAGGACTTGGAGGTACAAAGCATATTACCCGATACACCTTGTCAAATTTTATATTGGTGTTTTGTTGGATCATATAACTTATTCCCTCCTTCTTATTTTTTAAAGTATTTGAGTAAAAATAGCACTAGTTTTTCTTTAAATATTTGATGAAGCTCACTAAAGAAATCACATGAGCCTAGAATTTTCTACGTGGGAGCCTTTTCTTACAATGAATTCAACTTCTTTAACAGATATAGCACTGTTAGATTTTGTATTTATTGTTTTTTCATTTTGGTAAGATGTATCTTTCAGGAAAAATTTCCATTTCATTTAAGTGGTCACATGTATCCATCTAGAATTATTTGTAAACTCACCTTATTATGCTGTCAAATTCCTAAGGGTCTGTAATGATATCCCCTTCTTTCATTTACAATATTAAAGTTCTCTCTTTTTCTTTATGAGTTTTGCTTAGGGTTTATTAATTTTATTAATCTTTTAAAGATGCAGTCATTCACTTTGTTGTTTGTTTTCAATTTTATTGATTCTGCTTTTCATTATTTTCTTCCTTTTAGTCACAAATTTTGTAAATGCATTATTTTATGTAAATTATAAGAAATACTCCACTTATTTTAGAGAAATTTACTCTTCTTTTTCTAGATTTTTAAGGTAAAAAGTTAGAAAATTGTTTAAAATCTGACTTCTTCACTAATATAAGCATTTACAGTTACACATTTTCCTCAAAGTACTACATTGGCTGCAGCTCACGAATTTTCATGTGCCCTATTTTCATTAGCGTTCAGTTCAAAATATTTTATCATTTCTATTTAGAGGCAGTTCTTCGTGGTATTATGCATTGAGATTTTTATTCTAGGCTAAATTTCAAGGCTGACTAAATAGCAAAAGGCCTTAGAAAATCAAGATAGCATCTCTGGAGGAGGAGACATTTTGTTTGCTACCTAATATAGTAAAGATCATGTCTTCATCTGTGGCAAGTGATGAACAGATTTTGCTTACAGTGTTTTCTAAACATAGGGTTCCTCAAGCATGATGTAGCATCCATGTGGGCACACACTGAGGGATAAGGAGAAGTTAGTTGACTATTAAACCCATGCTGCTGGCTGTGGCATGGGTAATGCATTCCTTTCTCTCTGATGCAGGTGTTTTACATCTTGCTGCAGCAAGCTTGTTAGCTTGCAAGTAGAATAAATGTTCACACCCTTCATTGTTCTTGATGGTTTCCTTGATACTTCTTGACTTAAGCATTACTTAGCAAAAGTTGTTTAATTCATAATGTTTGGTATATTTCTGGATATCTTATGTTTATTGATTGCTACTTTAATTCTGTTATGATCAGAGGATATGCTATTTTTTATATTTTAGTCCTTTAAAGCTATTGAAAGCTGTTTTGCATCCCAATGTATTACATCTGAATATATGTTTTACCTGTGCACAATCAAGAAATATCTATATCTGTATCTGTATCTATATTTATATATATTTGTAGGTATATGTATACAGTAGTTGTACATATACATATATATATATGAATAGTAGTTGTATTATTAATACAGTATTTGTTGTTGATCAGGTCAAATTGACTAATAATACTTTAAACAAACAAATAGTGTTTCTTTAGGCTTAATATTTGTGCAGAATGTTTATTTACATCACATCTCTTTCAAACAATCTGTGAATGTGTATGTAAAGTAAGTTTCTTGTAAATAATAGACAAGTGGGTATTGCTTTTTGTATCTAGTGTTACTATTACTGCATTTTAACTGGAGTGTTTAGTACATTTATGTTTAATGCAGTTATTGATATGGTCAAGCTTAAGTGTTTCTATCATCTTGCTCTTTTTTTTCTAGTTATCTCAGCTGTTTCCGTTTGCTTTTCATTTCTTGATCCATACAAATTAATCAAGTAATTATGTTTCATTTTAATTTATCTGTAGATATTTATCTAGACTTCCTTGTATATTTTAGATCTTGTTTTGAGAATCACAGTGTAATGTTTATTGCAGTCTACTTAGAGTACATACTGTGCCACTGCTTGTGAACAACAAGAACCTTCCACTAGTAAAATTCTGTTTTCTCTCTTGCTCCTTCATGTCACTGTGGTGTATGTTTTGGACTTATGCACATAGTAAATGCCATAATACAATATTTTCATTTGTGGTTTAAGCAGACAAAATTATTTTAAAAATTTTATTTAAAAAATTAGCAAAGAGCACAATGGATTTGTTTTGGGTATCTATGCAGGCTAACATGTATATAGGTTTGTGTAAACACTTCTATGATCGGGGCTCAAAATAATTCAGTTATCTCCCAAATTTTCTTGTGCACTTCCTTTGAAGTCACACCCTTCTCACCTCTAAGCTCTGTGAGCCACGATCTGTTCGCTATCATGATTGTCTTCTGGAGACTCACACAAACAGAATCTATAATGTGTCACTTTTTGATTCTGGCTTCTTTCAAATAGCATCCCAATTGTTGTGTTAATAGTTTGCTACCTTTTATTGCTAAGTGGTATCCCACTGACAATGTACTGCAGTTTGTTTATCCATTCATGTAGAATGTTCTAGTGATTTGGGGCTGATCTAGAAAAAAAATGTGAGTACAAGAGGCAATAATATACCACAAGCTTCATTCGGGGTCCCTTGGACAGTGTTATATGGAGTCTCACAGCACGAAGGGGCCGCCACCCAGAAAGACAAGATGGTGAGGGAACTTTCTGGGGGGAAAAATGTCAGAGAGGGGGCGTGTGTTTCTAGATGATGTCTGACACCAGCCCAGGAAGGAGTCTCTGTGCCAGAGAACCCAAAGGGAAGCCGCTACCTGAAATTTTATACACACAAGACCCTATTTTATCAATTGGTGTAGCTACTGGGTGAGGTATCTTGGGGTATTTAAAGTAGGACATCCACAGGTGGCTAAAAATTTGCTTATTTGAGTTATTTTCATTGACTCGTAAAGCTTTGGGTTTGGTGCTGACAACTTTAATTAGTTTCTTGCTATTATTTCCTTAAGTACTTTGCACCACAATCTTTAATCTCTATTTCAGACAAAACAATTGTTACTTTATTTTTTTCCTATAAGCTACTTTTTTTCCTTAGTTGTTCAAATTAGCTTTTTCTATAGATTTGCCTTGAAATTTGCTGACTTTTTCCTCTGTCATCTCCATTATGCTTCAGAGTGTAATCAGTTAATTTTAAATTTTCATGTATTAAAGCCAGGAGCAGTAAGGAAATTATCAATGTCTTGTCAGGTAAATCCAACATCTGTGTTGGAACATTTCACTCATTTCAGTGAGTTCTAGTATCTTATTGCTGATGTCTATTGACTGTCTTTTCCTATGCACCTTGAGATTTTCCTGGTTCTTCATATGCATGTAATTTTAGAATCTATCCTAGCCATTTTGCTATTTTTGAATACTATGTTATACAAAACTGGGTTTTGCTTAGACCATGTAGAATGCATATTTATGTAACTCTCTCTGGGATGAGGTCTCAATATTAATTGAATTTTGAAAAGCTTTTTCAGTCCTATTTAGATTTGTCCCACATATGCACACCCCCACCCCAGGTGAATGTGGGACAAGGGCAGTGTTGTAGCTTATAGTTTGGTTCTCAATATCTTGGTAGGCTGTTTGTAATCAGAGCCAGGAATATCCCATGTGTCCTTAACTCAGTGGTTTTGTTCCCCAATCACCTCCCTCTTTGTAATCTCCTAGGACTCAGTTTCCAATTTTTCATCCAGAATTCTGAAATTTTATATGGTTTGCTTTTTCTCTTTTTTTGAAAACTGTTTCCACATCCAATACCAACGTGTGTGTGTGTGTGTGTGTGTGTGTGTGTGTGTGTAGTGGGGATGGGAGGAAGTAACAGAAATTTGTTTTGGGGACAGCAACTCGTCCAACTGGAGAGGAAGACTCTTCTCTCTCAGAGTTTCCAGAGCGTGTGGTCTCTGGCTGCCACCATTTTTATGTCAGGAGAGCCTTTGTCGTCTCTTTCAGCCAGAATTAGACTTTTTTGGAGAACCTCTGTCCACCCTTATTCCATTTCTGGATTTCAGACTGCCTTGAGGTCAGATCAGGAGACACCAAGGGAGAAAAATGGTAAATAAAATGTTAAATAAGAGCAGATACTTGACACCTTTTTGTTGAACAAGGCTTTAATAAGAAGGCTTTTAAAGTTTCACTATTAATTACGATGTTTGAGATAGCTTTTAAATGAAATACATCTACTTAAGCCCTACATTTCTAGTGTTCTCATTGTTAATGTATGTTTTATCATGTATATAGTTTAAATTTTATTGAATACTTTCTCTTCATCTACTGAGATAACCATATAATTTCCTGATTTGTTAATGTGGTGAATTATATTAATAGATTTTCCGATTTGAGTTCCTTCCATTCCTGAGATAAAGGTGCTCTTAAATTAGAAATAGAGGAGATGATACACTTTATTTCAAGTTCTACATAAAAATGAATTAACCCACCATCACATTGTTGGCCTCCAAGTGCGTTAAATTTTTTAGTTCAGAGAGTTTTATAGATATATTTTTTATAGTTTTCACTACAGTTGCGTTTTTATTACAGCTTTAAATAGTCAAAATATTGCTTTTAATGTGAAATTCAAATCAGACTTATCTTTTCCCTAAACTGGTTGAAAGACATGAAATTGAGCTATTTATGGTTCTTAACATCTATTTAGGATAGGCAGCTACCAATAAGGGTCAAGGGTTTAAGAAGGCACCCAAAGGTCTTCTGCTTCTGTAGTGGCAAAGTAACATGTACCAAACTTGCCACTCACTGAAAACTACAATAAAAGTGGACCAAATAAAATGAAGTAAGCTGTTTTCAGGCAGTGAATTACATACAGTACAGAGAGTGATTACTGAGAGGAGAAAAACCCAAAAAAGGAGCACAGAAGGTACGACAGCTTGTTTTCTGGGGGTCAGCCACCTCTTTATGCTTCCCTGGGACAAATAATTCTGCCAAGAGATTAAGAGGTGAGTATGGCCCTTTTAATCACCCTTCCCACTGGTCCTGTCTGAAGCCTCATTCTTTTTACATGCTCGAGACAACTTTATTTCAATTTTTTGTTTCTCTCTACTGAACGAACCACCACTGATAGAATTAGTATAACTAAGAAGAACCTTCAGAGCGGGTGTAGACTGGGTGGAAGTGTCTCTTGACTGATTGCACACACCAGATGTATTTGAACTTCTCTCTAACTAGGTTCTGAGCTCTCCCTTCCTCTCCTTTAATGCACTAGCATCATAGAATCTTAGAGCTAGACAGAACTTGGAAATATGGAGAATTACCTTCTTGTTTGACAAATGACAACACAAAAGTGTTAATTTCTAGTAATACACCCCAAGCCCCACACCTGTTGACACAATTGAGACTCAGTACTTTTTCTACAATAACATTTCAGCCGTATCATCTTCTGAATTTGATATTCTTCATGCAGAAGCAATTCCAGCTGAATGTACTGTGCTATGAATTCTGTACCAGATTCCTGCAATCACCCTGCTGTCTTCCTGAGCACATGTGAGAAAGTATGGTGAGGCTCGGAGCCTGGTGAGAATGTGGTTTACATGCTCCAATAGGAGGTCAAGGACAGCTGGAGGGAAGTCAGCCACCTGCTGAGCTTTCTCGTCGACCTTTGTGTCCAACTGCTCTCTCTCATCCAGTTCATCTGTTATGTGGATGGGCACTCATGGCTTCAAATGGAATATTTTTAAGTTTCCTGACATCTCCTGCATTTCTTGGCACAAAGAATGAATCATATTACTGGGATAATGAACCATTTAATGACTTGTGTGTTGATTTATCAAATGGTGCTAGAGAGGCCAATTTAAAAATATAAAGCTATAAGTCACCCAGTCAGGGTATGTGGTAGGCAGAGCAGCCCGGATCCCTGGCTGGTGATTGCTGTGTTAATCACCATGACACCAGGCCTGGCAGGCAGCACAAGGACTTAGGTGCTCAAAGCTCTTCCCCTGGTGAGGTCATTCATCTAAGCAGCAATTATTATGCTTTTTTTACCTCTTGCTGGGTTTGGGGAGAGAAAATAACCTAGAAAGTCAGAATGTCTTCTTTTCATTGACCAACGGAGCCTAATCCTGGATTTTCCAGGATTATTGGGAAGGAGTAAAAGAAAAAGAACAAATTGATACTTCCATAGAACGCTGGTTGTTCCACAAGGGAGCCAGGGGAACTGTCAATGAAAGTGTCTTTCCTATTTCCAGGCAAATTTGTCATGGTGTTGCCAGTCTCCATGACTGACCTGGGTTGCCAAGCATGTTCCCAATCCTCCATTGTGCACGATACGGAGAGGATCCCTATTGCTGCAATGGGGAGTAAATAATTAGTATTTTATCATAGACAGTACCTCCTCTGAAAAAAATACATAAGGAAACTCTTGAGCTTAAATGATCGGCAACATAGGCAACAGGTGCATACTATATGCGTTAGTAAGGCAGGTACTATTCCAGCGATTAAAGATGAAAATGCTGAGGTTCCAGAGTTTATACAATGTTCCCATGTCTACAGTTCGTAGGAGGTGAAACCAGCATTTATTTTATGATACATGCAGTTAGTCTCTAGAAAATGTGACTTAGTCATTGTAGTTGCTGCCCCCCTTTCTAGAAAAGGAGTTCCATCCTAAGGGAATGTCACATCTGGTTTCTAACAGAAATAATGTTCAAGTAGCTGTGCTTGTGTCTCTAACCACCTTTTTAAAAGATGAATGGCCACAGCCAATATTGCTAGACAAGGAAGCAAGTGAAAGAGCAGATCTAGAATGAACCAGACACTGTTAAACATGAAATACATCATCTCATTCAAAGGAGAGAGACTTTCCTTCTTTAAAAATGTGGAACCCCTCCCCAAAAAGCACCCTCTTCCACCATTACCCTGGACTTTTTATCTGTCTTCTCTCTGTCACAATAATCTGGAATTGTGCTTGGTAGAGGTTACCACTGACTGCCTCCAAAGTATAAATTGTGGACTTCACCTTGTTTTATCTCTGAGCAGCATTCAACACTTGGCCACGTTTCAGTCTTGGAAAGTGCTGCTGTCTTGACACCATTCTCAGCTGATTCTCTTCCTACACCCTGGCCAATCTGTTCAATCTCCTTTGCTGGATCTTCTTATTCATACCTCAAAGTATTGCAGCTTTGTTTTGGCATGTGTCCTTAGAGAGGTTTTGATTCTTTATTTATAATTGCATTTCATCATCTCATCAAATGTCACAGCTTTCCATACCTTACAGACTGACAAAACACCATATTTACAGCACTAGGGCAGATCTCTCCTCACAGGTATGTGAGAGCTCCAGTCAAAATTCAGAGGCATTCTAGTTCATACCTCAAGAGCCTAGAAAAAGGAGCAAAATAAACCCAAAGCAAGCAGAAAGAAATAATAAAGATAAGAGTAGAAATTGATGAAATTGAACAGCTAAGCAGTAGAGAAAATCATTGAAATAAAAGAGCTACTTCTTAAAAACATCAATAAAATTGACCAACCTCTTTGTCAATTTGTTTCTTCTTCAAGACTAATACAGGAAGAGACACTGATTACCTATATTAGGAATGAGACAAAAGATTTCTCTACAGGTCCTTCAGTCATTATGATGATAATGTTACATTTGTAACCAACAAGTTAGAAGGAGAGGACCAATTCCCCGCAAACCACAAACTCAGAATTCATCTTTTCAAAACTCTTATTGTCAGTGTACAGGAACTCATTGATTTCATATATAGTTCTATCATGTTTTTAACAAATTAAAATTTTCCCTTTCTTCTTTTGACTATTACAATTTATCTCTTGTTTTCATTTGCTTGCATTTTCCATGACCTCTAGAATAATGTTAGATGGCCAAAATTGTGGTCATGTTGTAACTGTTGTACAGTTTCCACTTTTATCCTGTTATTTAATCTAGGTTATGGAAGTTATCCTTTATTAAGTTAAAGAAATGGAATATTTTCTTAGCTAATAAAGTATCGAAAAAGGAATCAGCATGTCTTTTTATTTCTTGAGGTGACCATATAGCTTCCCCTTTCCAATGCCATATTCTTGTCTTCCTCTGCTGAAACACACTTGATTATATATTATTATTCTTTTTAATTTTTAATTTCTGCTGAATTAAAATATGTATCTAGTTTTGTTAGTTTACTACTTTGTTTTTCTTTAGGCCATCTTGAATCTTTATTATGTTTTATTTTTTCTTGTTTGCTAATAAATGTAAGTATGACCTAAATTGTGCACAAGTATGTTTTTGTCCAGATTCTATGGTTTTCTAAATTCAGTATTTTCAGTGCTATTTATTTCTATTTAGTTTATAATTTCAGTTTAAAAAATTTCCCCCAGCTTTATTGAAATACAATTGGTATACAAAAAACTGCATAATTAATACTTATAATTTCATGAGTTTGAATGTATTTAGATACTTGTGTTACCAGCACCACAACAAGTAACTAACATGTCCATCACTTCTAAAAGTTTCCTGGTATTCCTCCCACTTCTGCAACAAACCTGAGATCTACTTTCAAATTTTTTTGTTTATTTGTTTATTTTAAGATAGTGCTATAATGAAATCCAAGCTGGTCTCCATCTTCCAGTCCTCAGGAGGCTGAAATTACAGGCATGCAGCTTTACACCCAACCCTCAAAATTTTACATGTAATATATCTTATTGTTAACTATAGACACTAGAATGTATAGTAGATCTCTGAAATTTCCTCATCTTGTATACCTGTGAGTTTATACTCATCAAACAACTACTCCTCACATTTCCATCTCCCAGTTCCCTGGGAGACATTCTATTATCTATTCAAAATATTATATTATTTTAGGTGCCTCATACAAGACTTAGTTTCCATTTTGATATTCATTTGAAAGCAACATTTATTTAGAGCGGTTTTGATTCTCAAACAAGATGTTTGGCATACTTTGTTTTATTGACTCATTTCTGTGAATGTGGGCTCTATGATTTTTGCCTGTTGGAATGTGGTGGTTTACTTATTTATTTTGGTCTAATAAAAAGTCAATTAAAACTATTCCACAGGTATTTGAAAACAACGTGTGGGCTCTTTATTGGGTATAATTCGTATTACCAATACAATCAGATAGTTGATTGAATTAGAGACAGTCTGGAAAGTATAAAGCATATCTAAATTTCTTTTTTTCTTTTTTCTTTTTTTGAGATAGAATTTCACTATGATGCCCAAACTTGTCTTGAACTGGCAATTATCCTGCCTAAGTTTCCCAAGTATCTGGAATTGTAGGTGTGAGCCACCATACCTACCTGTTAGTTGATTTTTTTTTTTGGTCAATATGGTATCTTAATTTCTTAGAAAGTTCCACCAAGATCATGGTCTGTCAATTTCTCTCATCTTTCAAGAAATTTTAAGTTTATATGTATCAATTTTATGCTGTTCCATTTATAAAAATGTATGACTGTTATGTTTCCAAAACAAAGAGGACTTCAAACTTTGTATTTGTTCTTAGTGGTAAAGGATGCTATTGCCAAGCAATAACTTGTCAATAACTTATCTCTCTTTTATGGTTTTGTCCCAGAATGCCCCAGACCACTAGACCTCAAAACAATTTCACCAAAATAGCAGACCTTTGGGTTTCTATTTGTTTATCCCCCACATTCTAGAATTATCTTAATTTGGCATCTGGAATTTTTGTCCTTCTTGCCCACTAGGTCCAGTTAACTCATGTTATCAACATAGTGGGCCAAAGTGATACGTTCTTTTAGACTATAATATTAACAGACAGCAGGCCTGACATAGCCTACGAATGTATACTGTTGTCCATCCTTAAGAATGCTAACTGCTGTTGAATCTTCTTCATGACAGACGTACAAGGGATACATTTTCTTAATCATTAGCTGCACTCCACATATATAATGTATTAATATGTCATAGTAAAGACACCACATTTGGCATAGCTGTAACTAGCTGATTAAATTTGTAGTACTTTGTCATTGTCCATTGTGACCCATTTCATTTTTGCAAGAGCAAGACTTGTGAGTGAAATGGAGAATACTAGTCCTGCATCGCTTACATCTTTGAGAATGACACCAACTCCCACTCTTTTATTGAGGAAGTAATATGTTGATTTTTGTTTATTCTTTTGGTCAGGTGTGGAGGATAGACAACTTTAAGACTCCCACATAGTCTTTCCTGTTATATATACCTTGATTTCATAACCTGATGAAACAGTTTGAAGTTCTTCAGCCATTGCTTGACTAAGAACTGGGGCAATGAGCACTTCATGGACTCACTGTGAGGCAAGTTTGATCCAGGACACCATTTAACACCTGGTCCACTGCTGTCCCTACTTTATCATGATGGCAAGAGGGCGCATGATGCCACTTTGGGTCTTCAGATTCCATATGAAGTAATGGCTGCCCTGAGGCTACCAGACTGGGTAAGTAGGATCTAGAAGGACATCAGAAAATCCTGTTATTGCTTCTACACATGATTTAGGCTATTGAGTTTCTACACCATTAAACACAGCTAAGATGATGTTATTCTGTAAAAACTTCAAAGTAACCATTATTATTCTCTGACCATGGCCATAACTTTTTAATTAACTCATATTTTAGTACTTGGTCTTTCTATGATACCTCTCATTGGCTCTGTTTCTCTGATTGTTTATCTCTTTGTGAAATTTTTAATCAGATCAATTCCTTTGAGAAACTCTCAATTACAGTGGTTTCTCTCTCTCTCTCTCTCTCTTTCTTTTGCATGCTCTCTCTCTCTCTCCCTTAGTTTTTTTATCTCATGTGTTCTCTCTGTTGCCCTCACTCATTTTCTGTTCATTTGATGAAAGTGATGTATCTTGTTTACTTCTGAGTCCTTAACAGCTAACCTAATGCCTAACACATAGGGACTATCTAGTAAAATTTGTTTGCTTGTGAATGGACATTTAATGACTATGTATTATTTACCAGATAGTCATTTGGCACTGTGGAAGGCACAGAAATGAATAATAGGTGTTTCCAACTTCTCTGAAGAGCTCAGTACTGGGAAATAAGCACAAGACAATCTGGCAAAGGGCATTTTCTATGGTTGCAACTGTAGACCTCATTTTAGAGTGAAACTTAGAAGGTTAGACATAGCTGTACCTTAGACCTCCCAGTCCCTGGGTTCATAACACACCAGATCAATTGAGAGGAGCAACAGAGGCAAAGAAGTAAAAGTTGCCCCTTCCTGACCTCTAGATCTGAGATTCACTAAATCACCTTTTCTTAGTAGCGAGCCACTTAACAAGCAGTGACAGTCTTTTTGCTGTGGTAGATGAGGCTGGGGTGGTCTGAATCCAGCTGAGTTGTCCAAATTACTGGGTTCTTTTGCTTATCCACAACCAAAAGTGTAAAAGCAGCCTACAAATATGGAAAAATGTTTATTTACAACTGGATTAAGTTGGGAATGGAAGTTAACTTACCCTGAATGTACAAAAGTGCTCTAGTTTATAGAAGAGAAAAAACGAAAGCCAGCAAATCTTCGTACATAGGTTCAGCTATATAGTGGAAGTGTTGACTCTTCCTTGATTTCAGCGTATGTGTGTGAGGGAGGTGTAGAGGGGTAAGTGAGATCTGCAGTTTACGTTCAGTGCGAGGAAGTTTGGAGAAGCAATTTATCTCTAAAAGAAAAAAAAATAAGTTTTAAAAACTCATTTTACTCTCTCTCAGTCATCATCTTTCTCTCCTAGCAGCTTCAGGATCCGGGCAGTCAATCAGTAGTAGCTGCAAATACTCTTTGAAAGGCCTTCAACTACCTCTGTGACAATGTTTGACAGTTTGAGACACCACAACACAGTTTAAAACAATTTTACTTAACAGATGCTATTCTGTAAAATCTTAAAAGAACAAATTTACTTACTTTCGTCCAAGAAAAAAATTGAGTGCTTACTATTGAGAGGAAATGGAAAAAGTTATATACATGGTATAAGCCTCAGGAGATAGGAAATGAGACTCTAAGGACATGTTTATTGCTAATGCAGAAAAATAGAAGAGAAATTTATAATATTGGTTATTCTCCTCCCCGTTCCTCTTAAGAGAAACATCAAGAAGGTACAGGGAAGAGGGAATGTCACTTCTGGAGTTTAAGATCTTTACACCATAATTGAAATGCAGTCTTAAACCACTCCAAGATCTGCTTCTGCCTACTTCCTTGATCTCATCTCCTACGACTCACTTCTCTGTCTCTTTGCTCTTCTGAACTTACTTCTTTTTCTAGAATACGTCCCATGGCATGCTGGAAGCAGCATCTATTGGATCATTCCTCCTTTCTTCCTAACTCCTTGCTCAGTTTCTTTGGTTTAGTGGCTAAATGTGGTGGGAATATTTACACTACGAAAATTGACAAATGCTATAAATCAGGATCCTTCCAAATCAGCTAGTCATTAACTATTTATCAGTATACCATCAAACAAGCCAGCTGCTTTAGTCATTTGTTTAGTTGCTGCTTCTTCCCACATTGACTTCCTCATTTTTACATGCACATTTTTTTTCTTTACTTTACATGCCCATTTTCCCTGTGAACCATTCCGTTATTGTTTGCAATGAAAAATGTCGTCCAAAGTTTCATTTGTTCAGAAGTGGGGCTTTCAGAAGGCAATGGATCATGAGGGTACTGCCTTCATTAATGAGTAAATGCACTGATGGATTCATTGTTGAATGGGCTATGCTGAGATGTGGCCCATTTGGAGGAGATAGGTCACTGGAGGTGTGCCTTGTAAATCTCTCTCTTTCTCTCTACTCGCTTTTCTCTCTTCCCTCTTCTCCTTTTTCTCTTCTGTCTTTCCCCTTCCCCTTTCCCCTCCTCTCCTCTCCTCTCCTCTCCTCTCCTCTCCTCTTCTCTTCTCTCTCTCTGTCTTTCTCCTGCCTGCCTGCCTACCTGCCTGCCATAATATGAGCAGATTTCTATGGCACATTCTTCTGCTATGATGCTTCTGCCTTGGAGCCAGCAGGCCATGAACTGAAAATTCTGACATTGTGAGCCAAGATAAACCTCTTTTCCTTTCATTTGTGAATGCTGAATATTTGGTCACAGTCACAAAAAGCTAATACACTTTCCCTGTCCACTCATTATAGATGATAACATCCATGTAATTCTCTGAATATGACTGTTAAATACAAGACTAACTACGTTAAAAACACAATTCTTATATAATTATATGAATATTGTCATTTATTTAACTCATTAATGGCAAGGCAAGTTAAAAAAAATGGAATTCAAGAAACTGGGATTTGGATTAGAGTCAGTGGGGGAAAATGCTACAATAAGATTGCTAAACATGATCAAAACTAGTTAATGTTCTGTGCAGCAATAAGGTCTCAACTTTTGGACTTATTGTCAATAGTGGATAGAAAATGATTTTATAATGGTTTTATAAAATTGGAAAATGCCACTTGTACAAATAAAGAGTCAGACGTCCCTTATCAAGTTTAGAATATATTTTCTTAAGCAGAGACAATAGCACCTAGTGATATGTCTTGTTATTCCCCTATGTATGTTTTAACCTATCTATCACATCTGCCTTCTCATAAGAGGCACCTTACAGGAATGCGAAATAGTGCCCGGAATGTAGCAGGCATTCATTACCTATCTGCAGCTAGACACCATGGGAGAAAAATCCCAGAAGCTAGTTTGCTGTGCTGAGGGGCTGGGGAGGGACTTTGGAAAATGGAGCTGATCTGAAAGCTAATTGGGTTGCATTGGCTGCCTCAGTCACACTGCAAACTGTTTTGCCCAGCCTAGAATGGTAGTGGGTGAAGGAGCATACTTAAATTTTATATTTTATTTTCCTCAGCTGTGAAATGGGTAAAACAATAGTAACATGAGACAGTCACTGAACTAATAATGTATTTTAAATGCTTATTGCAAGGCCTGGTACGTAATACCCACTTGATGTTTGAAAATGTGCATTTAGTGTACAGTAAATAATTGTTGGAACTCTTTGGAAGAAGTGATAGTGTCCAGGATGGAGCTTAAAAAAGGGAGATTATCTCTGAGCCTAGAAGAACTGGTGGGATTTGTGGAGGTGGAGATGGGAAGTAATACGAAATAAGGGAATTGTTGGTAGAGGGAAGAGTTTAAACAATGAGAAAGAAAGTATGGCAAAGGCAGGGACAGGACAGCATAAAGAGGTGACATGGCCCTGTCTGGCCTCTGCCTTCCTAAAGAGGCAATGTAGTGTGGTGTACACCTGCAGCTGGGCTGCCAGGGTTTGAATCTCTGCTCAGCCCTAGGCTTGTTGCATTCTTGGTTCAAGTTATCTAATCTTTTGAGTCATCTCAGTTACTCCAACTGTGAAAAGTGAATAGCAAGAGCAAATAGATGCTGTGGGGCTGTTTTAAAAAATTACGATGATATGAGATATGTAAAGTGTGAGCCAGATCAAGGAATTTTTGAGAAGTACTCAATTGCCTTGTTTTCTTATCATGCCATCAGAAAAGCTGGATTTGATTCAGAATATGTGTAAGAGTTAGTGGGTTTCTCTCACTTTTTTATTGATGTTATTTTTGTATGTTTGTTTGTAATTGAGGCACATGAGTTGGATTATTCTCAGTTCTCACTTCTTGCACCAACATCTACTTGAATTTCATTTGCTGAAATTGAATTCGTATGGGAGAAATGTTGTCAGGAAATAACATGCCTGCTATGTCTCCACAGGAGGTATTTTGATTTGATTTTGATCAGAGACAAGATCCCCTATGTGGTTCTCAGACATATCCCCCAAATTCCATATTTTGTGGAAATGAACCAACAACTATAGAAATGGTTTGTCACAGTCACCTGACTGTGTTGAAATGCAAACAAGAATACTAAGCTATAGAAAACTCAAGAAGCTTTTTGATGGTCCTCACTCTGGTGGAGTGCTACTTGGACCTTGGAATGGTAAGTTCAGTATCTAGAGTGCAACCCTGTGACATTTTCATTACTCAAACTTCCCAGGTACCTGGCTAAGACTGGGACCCTCACCCCATGCAGAGTCTGGAATGAGGACTTGTGTGTAAATCATTCATTGTGGGAAGTGATCTCAGGAAATAGCCACTGGGGACACTGAGGAGTTCAAAATGGGAAAGAAGAAAAGCCATCTCAAATTGGGGAATTCTGAAATAGACGATTACCCTGTGCAAGTGGGGCTTAATCTTTCCATGATGCTTTACAGATCTTCTGTAGTCTGGGGCTGTGTGTAAGACATGAGTGTTTGTCTACCAGCTCCATAAGTCCCCCACTCTTGAGGCTTGCTCTGTGACTGACTGTTAAAGCTCTCCTAACTCCAGGCTAAAGTGACCTACCTCTTCTAATTTTCCTGGGACTGCCCTGACTTTCAAAAGCAAAGTCCTTTGAACTGGAAATTCCCTCAATCCTGAAAAACCCCAGATGATTGCTGCCCCTAGTCTAGGCTGAATAGGTCTCTGCAGGTCCGACACACAATGGAGTGTTAGAAGGTGAATGACTTCCAGAATGTGAGAGAAATGTAGTGCAGTGGGAGTAAGAAGCTGTTGGCCTACTCCTTCATAAGCTGGGTGCTATAGGAAGTCTGGAGTAACAGGTGGGTCAGAAAGATGTGAGGTGGACCAGAAAGATGTGAGGCAGGTACAAGAGGGACTCAATACTGAGCTCAGCAGAGAGCACACAAAAGTCTAGCCTGGAAGAGGGGTGAGAGCCATCACATACATGCACTAAGATGAAGATGCAACCCCAAAGGGCAGACCTGGGACTAGAAGGTAGACACTCAAAGGAAAGATATTTCTCACTCAAAACGAAGCAAGGTAACAGCTTCCAAATTATCAAAATGTCTTGGTTAAAGCTCAATAGCTCCAATTCTTTAAAAAGAAACATGGGACACAGGACAAATTCACCCAGCATGTAGAATCAGGACTGGGACCAGGATGAGACCTTTAGTGATCTGGCTAGTTTGTAGTCAAGACATGTGGGGAAAAGAATAGGGTTACTTCATGAAGGAGTGAGTTCTCTGTCACTGGGGGTATTCAAGAGAGTCTACAGAAACAGAGAGAGAGAGAGACAGAGAGCCAGACAGAGAGACAGGAGGATGATATATAATTTAGGCTCAAGCTGCCCTAACCCAGAATATGACACAATGATTCACCAAAATACAGCAAGTGAAAATGGATCAGAGGCATAGGAATGATGACATTTGTTATGGGTTAGAATTAAGTAGCTGAAGACTCAAACGTAACAGGTAATACAGCTCAATACTGACTCCTCTTCCTCTCTGTGTTGATTGAATTAGTCCATTCCTGAATGCTTGAAGTGTGTGTGCATGTGTGTATGTAAGTGTGCATGTGTGTATGCATGAATGCACATGAATGTACCCCTGTTCATATGTACTTGCATGTGCACTTAGGCATACGCATAGATGTGTGTGTGGGTATATAGAAGGAAAAATGAAAGTACTGGAACTGGGCTCAGAAAACTAAAATGATTCAAGTTCCATCAAAGAAAAACTAAATCATTTTATGCTGCAAATATTAAAGTGTAAAGGCATTTTTCAGTATAAACCTAGGGTGAATAAGTATTCATAGACCTTTTAAAAAATACAAATGAAACAAATATTTCATTTCTAAATTTTCACAATGTGGATTTTAGACTTAGACCCAGAAAGCCCTTTCTCCTGCTGAGAAAAATAATTGTTTTTCTCTACAGCACTCAGCATTTCTCATAGAAACTTTCTGATTTTTGGCCCACTGAAGAATGAGAAGCTGAAGTTGTAGAGATTAAAGAATGTTCAGAGGGTGGAGAACAGCTGCCAGTAGGCCAATCGTGGTAGAATTCATCTTTCATTCTTTCAAACATTTGTCCAGTTTTTTAAGATAAAGCAGGCATGGTCACTGGTCCAGGTAGCAGGATCAGAATGGCATTACACTTGAAGCTATTTCACAGTTCCCAGGGAAAAAAAATTTTGATTTCAAGTCCCAGAATTGCTTTATGCCTAACAGCCTTGGAGCTTGTTGTAGTCAGGGTGTACAAAGGGAATGATTTAATACAGGATGCATAATTATTATTTTATAATATTCACCCAAAGAGTCAGATGCCAAAGAAAATGAGACACCTGTCCACACACTAGAGACCCAAAGAATCTAGCTGAGGTTCTGGATCCCACGGCAGTGTCCTGCACGAGTACAGCTTAAGACCTAGAGCCCATGGCAATGTCCTAGAGCCTACAACAATGTGTCATGTAAGTCTGTATCAAGAATCTGCAGTGGGCAGTCCCAAAGGTCAGTGGTGGAAGCTAGAAAGTATGTAACACTGGGTTGAAGAGTCTGCACGGGAACCAGGAAGCAATGTTCAAGGTCAGGACCAGAGCTCCCCAGAAAAAAAATGTCACCCATCCTCAGTGACAGTGAGGACCTGAACTCCTCTGAGGACAAGAACAGCTGAATTCACATCAGGAAAACAGCATGACAAGCTTCTCCAGGAGACCCAACAGCACCATCTTCCCCTCCAGTTCTTCTTTTATGCTGCTGGCAAAAACCCTCACGTGGGCCCTCCACACCCAGCACCACGCTGATTCAGTTCAGCCGGGTGTTACAAACTGATCATTAGTTAATCCACCACAGACCTCTCTTAGCTTCCAGTAGAACATGAAACTTCTTGGTGGCTTATCATGGTGTCAAATGTGATCCTTGAGAATTCAAGTTGCTTATAACATATAAAGGGTTCTATGTCTACAGGCCTAGCTCCTCCTGGACAAACCAATTTTCACTGTTCTTCTACCCATCCCCAACCTGAACTTTCAATCTGCACTACAGGATGCAGTGTGAGATTATGGGTTGTTTGCTGTGATAGTCTGTCTTCATAAGCATGAGACTCATTTATTATTTTAAAATTTTTATTTTAAAAAAATTCTTCCTTCTGGTCTACTCAACTTCTTGATTAATGATTCTTATTTAAATGCTGACATTTGTTTTCAACATTTATAACATCTATTCATTTTTCATGTGTTACTAAGGGACAAAGTCGCCAAAGTTATTGTCATTTAAAAAATGGGGGCCAGGAGTGGTGGCACGTGCCTGTAATCTGAGCACTCAGAAGGCTGAAGCAGGAGGATCTCTGGGAGTTTGAGGTCAGCCTGCACTACAAAGTGAGTTCAAGGTTAGCCTGAACTGCATAGTGAAAACCATCTCAAAAAGACAAAAAAAAGTCTTAAAAATAAAAATAAAAAATGTGACACTTGTTAGTATCTCTATTTTCTTTAAGATCAGTCATGGAAAAGAAACACGTGTTTTTTTGAAGGAATCTGAATGCTTTAAGCCTTCTGAACAGAGCTACTTTTACCTTGCAGTGATTTCCAGAAGCTATGGTCTCTCTAAAATGCATGTAACTTTTGCATGGGCCTTTGTAATATAATCTAAAATTTTGGGTGAGAAGGAAGGGACTCAAATCATTCGTGGAGAAGGCTGTGTGGAGTTTTGAGCAAAAAGACAGGTTTTAATGATTATTGTCTTTGGCAGAGCCTCCTTATGATTCCTGGTCGGAAATTATATGGCTTGAAGCTAATCGAATTTAACCAGTTTCCATTTTCCTACATCTTTCTTCTGAAATGTTTCAAATTCTGTTTTTACTTCATTTGCTAACAACATTAAAATACAAAGATAAGATCCAAGAAAATCAGGTTGGGAGACTACCTCATTTGTCTAGAATCCTCTGGTGATTTAAATACAGTTAGGAATTTAATGCTAAGCTTGGACTGTCCATTTGTTTTGTTTTGTTTTTGCTGTTTGTTTTTGCTTAACAAGGGACACAACTCAAAGCAACAAATATCTGACTGTGTGGTACATGAAGTAGGGGCTAAGGAGAGATCATGGAAAGTACTGAGAAATGTAACAAGTCTTTTTAGTAGGGTTCTTATATTCTTATCACCCAGGGATGTTTTGTGATGATCTCTAAACCAAAACATTGCATTAAGAAAATGTAAATATTTACAATAGCCAAGTTATGAACCAGCCTGGTTACCTATCAATGGATGAATGGATAAAGCAAATGTGGATATATACACAATGGAACACCATTCATCCATAAATAAGAACTAAATCATATCAGTTCTGGGAAAATAGATGGAACTGGAGATCATCATACTAAACAAAATAAGCCAGACTCAAAAAAAAACAAGTATCACACATTATGTCTTATATATGGAACCTGGAAAAAAAGACAATACGAAGGTGAAAGTGAGACAATTAGAGAAGAGAAAGGGAAAGGAGGCGCACAGCACGAGAGGTAGATATGATCAAGTTGCATGTGTGTAAATGTCTCAGTGAAACACTTCACTTTGTGTAATCAATACACACAACACAGAAACCAAAGCAAAAGCATGTGAGTAGTGTGTTCTGAGGCAATGTTCTTCATGTTCTCCCCTCCTGGAATTCCTCACCTCTACCTATCTTGGCTTCCCTCCCTCTCTCTTTCTTCCTTACTCTTGCTTCCCCCACTGCACTCCTCACCACCTTCTGCATCTCTTAGCCCCAGGAAAGCTCACTTCACGCTCCAGCATAAGGGCTTGAAAGTTAAGGAAGACTGGGAACTGTGTTTTATTTGTTATTTTTTTAAAAAATTTGTTACATTTTAATGTAATTATATCAAAAGATCAACATCATTTGTACTTGTATTAAAACAGCAATAGTCTGTCAACTATTTGGTTTAAGCTCAGGTCTTTTAAGCTGTGGTTCTTCTTCTTGTGCCTCCCACCTCCTTAGGTTCAGGGAATGAAGCTAAGTCCTCAAGCTGCAAGCACTGTACCACTGAGCTACTGACTGAGCACCTCCTTATACACTTGTTGGTTTTTTTGAGGTAGGGTCTTGCTAAATTCCTCAAGGTGACTTTGAATGTGCAGTCCTCCTGTCTCAGCCTCTCTTGTAGCTAAGATTAGAGACATGCCTGGCTTCCTTGCCTGTTTCCTGTTGTTTGTTTTGCCAGAAATGCTCTTTCATCATGACCCTTCACCAGTTAATGTTGATCATCCTCAAGATTTCACTTGAGTGTCCCTAACATCTCTATGCCTCTCTGATCTTCCTGGCTGAATCAATGACCCCATAGTTCCTGAGTGCATTTCTTTATGACCATAGTGCATGTCATTTCATGCCACATGATGGTATGTGTCTGTCTCCTGCACACTATTGCAAAGGTGGGAACTATGTCTTATTTATTCATTGTCCCCAATCCCTGTAGTGGGCTAGCCGTATAATGAAGAGTAAGGATTGCTCATTGGATCGATACTGATGCAACATTCTCTAAAACAAAATGATGGGCTCGAATTCATAAAATAAGAATGGCATTTGTCTTTTCACAATAAGAGAATTGTGGACACTGAATTTTCCACGGAAGGCTTTGCTAAAGGGTGCCAGTGTTCTGTCGCCATCAATGATGCACGTTTCTTTCATTCTCACACATGGGCTCACAGGAGCTTTACAATTCCGTCGTGGCTCACAGCTCTGTGATTACAAGATCCTCTCTCTCGCTTCCAGATTTTCTCTCTAAGCCCACAGAGGATGACAAGAGGAACAATAACCAGAGGGAAGATGCTTGTAAAGAGAGAATAAAGCTGGAAAACACCCTTTCCTATTCAATAAGGGCTCCACTTCCTGGGAGCACACAACACAGCTCTCAGAAAATGAATAGTGTTAACTACTGTTGTGTGGTTGTGACACCCTCCTTTAACCTTAGAGCTCCCGACTAAGGTTAGAATGTGAATATTCACAATGGCAACAGCTCCATCAGAGCCTCTGGAAAAGCGGATGTTGCTGGGTGTTCCCTCTCTAGTTTGGGAGCATGTACTGAATCCTAAACCTCAGCAAGGATGGGGGTATCTTGTTTTGGATTCCACTAGGGCTAGAGCCCCAGGCAAAGATTTGAGTACAGAGATTTATTTGGGAAGTAAACCCAGGAAAGAGCCACATGGCATGTGGAAGTGGGTCGAGGAAGAAAAGGCAGCCAACAAAGGGAAAGGAATCAGTGAGTTAAAACTGGGCAGCAGGAGCTTATGCTGAGAACTCTGGGAAAGGGTGGATGCTTATGCCTCAGAATTATCCCAACCAATGAAAGAGGGAGCTGGGGAATGCATCCATTATCTTTCATAGTCACTGGTTGAGGATTACTCTTGGAGAGTGTAACTTCCTGGTGTTTCTGGCCTGCCACATATAATGGCAAAAATGGCACCAGGGCAAAAGAAAGCCCTCAGGCAAAGGAACAAAGCTGACCTGTTGGAAAATAAAATGTTAGGAGCCAAGGGGATGCAGGTGGGACCCCCACAGATGTCTGCTGCAGACAGGGTTCCTCAGTGAACTACAACCTGCTGTGGGCACAAGAATCCAGATCCAATACCAATTGCTCATGCAGGTTTGGCAGAATTGCTTGCTCAAAGAGTTGTCATTTCCTGGCCCTTATTCAATTTCAACAGACAAATGGCTCATTTTAGTCCTAATTGACACCCTGTCAGAGTTTATGAGAGCAAGGCATTAAAATGTTTTTGAAAGTACTTGACAGTCTAGCTTGAATTTGGGCAGTGGTGGCATTGGAGTTTAAAAATATCATGGAGCTCCTCAGTTGGTTTTTTTTTTTACATCACTCTGATTTTCTAAAGAATAATTTAAAAAATGGGTTATAATGAAATCTTCACAATCAGATGCAACTGGATTACGCAGAAGAACAAGAAACACCGCACTGCTATAGCCCCACTTAAAGTGAAGGGATCAAAACAACTTGTGGGCACCAGAGGCGTCAGAAGGTCAATTAACCTGCTCCAAGTTTAGAGCATTTGCCCTACATCTGGAGAATTTTTACTGGAATAACAGTGCAATTTTATCAGGAATACAAACAGAAGAGTTTTTGTGTTAGGTTTTCCTTACATATTACCCCTTTTTAAGGATGAGGTGTTTGGGAGTGTAATTCACATGTCCAGTTGTAACGTCTGCTCAGAGAGAATTTCATACTCTTGCTTAATATATGAAGCATTTTCTAAACTTTGGAAACCCTAGTGCGTAATTGGTATTCACTAAAAACAAACAACTTTATATGTGTGTTGCACTTTCACCATCGGGTGAGATAGGACCTGTTAAAAACACTGTACAAACTGTGAAAGCCTCACTCACTCCTGAGTTCTGTATCTTAGCTCTCAGTTCAGCCCAAAGTATGAGTTATTCTCCAGGGTGGTGGAGATCTAGCTACAAATGTTCTGCGTGAAGAAATGCAAGCTTGAGAAAGGGTGCCAATAAGGGGTGGGAGTAAGCTCTGAGCTAACAGGGATCCAGAGGAGGAATTTGTTCATTGGTGGTTGTTGTAGTTAGGGACTGCAAAGAGAATAATTACATACAGGACACATAATTTATAGTATTATTTATAATGGTCACCCAAGGAGTCAAATACAAAATGCAAGAAATCTGACCACAACCCTAAAGACCTAGAAAGTCCAGCCGAGGGCCTGGATCCCATGGCAATAACTTACATAAGTTCAGCTGAAAACCTGGAGCCCAAGACAATGACTCAAGCAAGTCCATTTCACAGTGCTATACTGGGAAGGCTCAAAGGTCAGCGGTGGAAGCTAGAAAGTCTGTGCCAGCAGGGCGAAGAATCTGTGCTAGCAGGCCAAGAGTTCTGTACTGCAGCCAAGAGACAAGCTCAAAATAAGGCCCAGGGCTCCCCTGAAAAGTACCACAGCCATCCTCAGTGACAGAGAGCTCCTGAGCTCCTCTGACGATGAGAACAGTTGAGTACATATCAGCAAGCCAGCATGACAAACTTCTCTTGAAGATTAAACAGCACACATTTTCCCCTCCAGAGCCAGGAAGCAATGCTCAAATTAAGGACCAGAGCTCCCCCAAAGTGAACTGCAGCCATTCTCAGCAACAAGGTCCTGAGCTCCTCTGATGACAGCTGAGTTCATATTGGGGGGCATCAGCACAACAAACTCCCCCAAGGAGAACCAACAGCTCCAAACAATAACATTTAGGAGAACCCACAATACTACTCTTCCTCTCCAGGTCTCTTTTTTATGCTGGCAACCATCCTCAGGTGGGCCATCCATGCTCAGGACCATGCTGATTCAGTTCAGCTCAAGTTTAAATTGACCACCAGTTACCAATCCACTACAGTGGTTTTAAGAATCATTAGAAAACTGGCTGAATACAAAAAGTCAAAGGAGCCAGTCATATTTCAGGGGATGTCACATGTAATTCCTTGACTGCTCTTTAGCAATTTATTTTATTTTATTTTTTTTGTCTTTTTGAGGCAGGGCTTCTCTATGCAGTTCAGGCAGGCCTTGAACTCAACTTTGTAGCCCAGGCTGGTCTCAAACTCACAGCAATCCTCCTGTTTCATCTTTTGCTATTTCATGACAGCTAAGGATACTGCAAAGCATTGTTGATTATAAGCACATGCCCAGAGACCCTTATAAGAGTGTCTAGATTTGAAATTAAAAACAAAATGCCTAATAAGTTCAACTAGATTTTATTTTCCTTTTTAAACACATGTTATGATGTAGTGCTGGACAAATTCTTTTATTAAATACCATCTTTGCAAACTTCCTTATCAAATTCCCTTATCTCTCATTATTTTCTACTTTGTCAACAATTGTTCTCTTATAGCTCTTCCTGATAACCTCTTCAAAGCCCACTTTTGGCCTTTGTAGTTGAAGGTGATTGAAAGGAATTCACAGCTCAATGCAGGTCAGGTGGTGCCTGGTTTCAAAGGATGTCTTTGTAGAAGAGCAGCTGCACTCTCCAGCCTGGGCCAAACAAACTGGGGAGTTTGGAGAGTAGAAGACATGACCTCTGCTCTCAGAGGCTTACTTTTAGGGACATCAATCCAGCACCTTCCTTTTATTGGAAAAACATGAGCTTTCCATAAATATTTTGGCTGATTCTCCCTGATGTCACACTTTGGGAGGAGAATATTGAGTTTTCTGCTCTGTAAAGTTGAGAAAAAGAAAGGGAGTTAAGAATGGGTCTTGAGTCAACTAACAGTATCTTGCAACATAAGGACAAGCTCTGTTCAGAGAGTCTCAGAGAGATGAAGTGTTAAAAATATGTCCAATGTTTAAATTAAGACAAATTTACTGCAGTAAAAGATACATAACCATTAATCTCCCTTAAAAGACTCCTCCCTTTGAATGCACTTATCCCATCATTCTGGTTACTCTCTACAGCAGTTCTGAATGTCTTCTTTCATCAATGTCTTTAATTGTATTGTTGTGGCTGGGGTGCTCCTGTCTCTGTCTGGAGGAGGTTTCCAGGTTCTTCTGGCCTCTAACAAAGACTGGAATGAAGTAAGCAAAAATGGTAACAAAATTTATTTGAAAAATTAAGAGTAAAGGGTTAGAGAAAAACTGGCTCTTCTGAACTTGGGCTCACCCAAAGAGAAAGAGAGAGAGAGAAAATAAATAAATAAATAAAAGTACACCCTGGGGACATGGCGTGGACTACAATGAAGAAAGCCATGATAGCAAGTGGTTCATAGTGTCTGTGTCTTTTTTCCCCCCACATATCGTATGAACTCCACATATGAGATCCTGTGAATCATTTGGCACATATGTACTGGGTTCTCCTAATTAAAGATCCCACCCCCTTATGCCCTCAGCTATCTTGGCCATGTCCTACCTTCCTGCCTCACCTTGATGCCCTAAATAGATTCAGATCATTTACCTTTCATGTTGTTTTGACTTCAGAGAAGAATAAGAGTCAGATGGTACTCAGTTCAGTGACTAAAGTGGACAAGGACACACCACTGTGTTTTCATTTGACAAAATTTGCTGTAACCATTTGGTCAATGAAGGGTATTCAAAACATACAGTGAACGTTTAATTTTTTTTCATTTTTTTATTTTAAAAAGCAAAACAGACAGAAGGGTAGAAGTAGTATAGAATTTAAAAAAAAAGTAAGAAATCAACACTAGTTAATATATTACATATTGTTATCTTAGAAGTAATTGTCCCAGTTACAAGATCTATGCATAAAAAATGATCAAACAATGACAACACAAACTATTCTTTTTGATGAACTAACAAAGAATTAGTAGTGTCGTTATGTATCTTGCACGCTTATACTTACATACAGTTATATGTTTATTTTAAAGTTTTGCTACAGAAAAAGACACAGAGCCATCAATCCCCTCTAAAATGTAGGAGTACTCCCCCTCCTTTCAAACATACTTACCCCATAATTCTTGGCATTGTATCTTTCATTCTAACAAATATTTTTAAAAATTTAAATTTTTTTTTTTTTTTTGGTGGCACCGGGGATTGAACTCACAGCCTCGCTCCTGCCAGACAGGTGCTTAAGCTGCTGAGCCAGACTCCCAGCCCTAGTTTTTGGGGGCAGGGTCGCACTATGTAGCTCAGGCCGGCCTTGCTCACGTTGTAGCCCAAGCCGGCCTGGAACTCACAACGCTCCGCCTCCCTCAGCCTCCTGAGTGCTGGGATTAAAGGCATGCGCCACCACGACCGGCTCTAAAAAATTTAAATATTTAATGTAGTTTTCTATCACCTGTGATGTTTCTCTTGTTGTCACACAACTGGTAAGAAAGGGAACTGAATTCAGCATGACTGGAGGCCTTGAAAACTTGGTCTTTGAGCCAAATCTCATTCTAGACATTTGCAACTTGTGCCTCCTCATTCATAGGAAGTTTTTGATCCAATGCTGTTTTTAGGTATGTTGGTGTTTGAATAAGATGATCTACAATTATGTGGAATTTCTTCCAGAGTCTTTGCCTCTCCCTGTCTCTATCCCTTCACATATTTATTGAACACCTGCTATGTCCCAGGCATTTAGGTCCGCCACTCTGCCTAAGCACTTCAAGAACTTGCTGCATAAATAAATATTTGCTGTCTCGCATTGTTCTTCTGCCTGTAGTACAGAACAATGGGTTTGTTTGTCTGAAGTACAGGCCATTATTCTCATTTTCTAAGCTTGTGTTAGGAGAACATCAATATGGCAGTTTTCAGAATGGAAAAAAAAAGGCAGAAGCAGTCTCTTTCAGTAATATTAAACCTCTTAAATGACAAACCTGTAATTTGTAGAGGGAAAATGATTCCCTGAATGCATCTTATATCCTTGAGTTCCAAATTACAAAGTTCTTGCTGAAATTGGTTTCTGCCCAGGAGGAGATAATGTCAGTCAAAAAGCTTACTTTCTGATCAGCGCTGAGCTTCCAGGACAGACACAGCACTGCGCTGGCCCTGGCTCTGCCTGACTGAAGGAGAAGCAGGGCCTTCAATGAACATTCCGATGAGAGGAGACAGTGGCGGGTGTGGAGATTATTAAAATACTATTTAACTTTCAGTAAGAGTTACCAGGAAGCATTCAAGGGGACTTGCAAGTGCCTGTGGCAGTAATGGCCAGGGGTCTCAGCTTGCTTCGCTAAGGCATTGAGCAGGACTCAGGCATGCCAGTCACCAGAATAAAAGCATTCTTATAAAATGAGATGGCTGTTGATTCAGGGTAAAACAATTAAAAATGCTGGTTAAGCTTGGACTAATACAGAGACTCTTAGTTTCCTTCTATTATTACTCATTGAGTCATCTCACTGATACGGGAGGAACCACAGAAAGGATGGACTGAGTATCACTGAGTATCCTGTAAGCATTTGGAAAGAATCCCCATCTTCTACTCTCCCATTTCCACTGTGTCTCCCTCATTTCCAGAACAGGTGCCTCTTTGTTCCAGTTTCTCAGCCCATTTCTAAATACAGTTGCTCCTGTTAGGGGAGCTCCCTGTGTATTTCACAGCCCTTGCATGCCAGGAAATTGTGTCCCTGGGAGGAAACAGAGGGGCAGCACAGACAAGGAAATGGATTTCAGGGAGACTCAGTGGCTTACTTCAGATCATATTGTAGTCAACAGGGACACAGAGAACCCAGGAGTCCTGAATCACTCTTCAATTATTTCCTTTCTTGCTTTGGCATTCTGAGGTCTCCCCAGGAAGTGCCTCTGCATCTTGTATCCCAGAGTGGTGTACGCCTATGCAGTGTCCTCCAAGATGCAAGAGTTTCCAAACCACTCAGTAACCCAGCTTCTTTGCTGTTTATTTAATAAAGTATGCCCCCAGAGAAACCAAAGCTGAAAGCTAAGGCAAGAGGCAGATGGTGCTAAGCTTTCCTTTGAGGTTGCTCCCTAACTTTAAAGTTATGAAATATTCAAGGCTATTTTGAGAAATGACCTTTTAGAATTTTTTTTTGTTTTAAAGACCATACTGTCTCTCTTCTTGATGCTTTTTAGATGAAAGGAAAACACTTTGGAATGCAGGCGTGAGCATTAAGTTTGCAGCTTATGGATGCTCTCAGAGAATAGGCTTTCAATTTTAATGTTCTTTATGTTCTTCAAGAATTCTGATTTCTTCCTCATCCCTTTTAGTTTAGCAAAATCATCAGCTACACACACAGTTTCAAAACCCACACTTGCCTGTCACTGATTTAATCATCAGAGAGCATGGCACCCCTTCGGCTATGCTGAAGGTTAAATGTCATCACAGCTATGAAGATCCCTAGTGATATGCGGCACATTACTCTTCCATACAGCAAGATCATTCACATCCCTAGTTGCCCAAGAAAGGATTACTCTTTGAATTGTTCTTGATTTTTTTGTGACATATAGAGTGTTCTGCAATAATGTAGACTGAGTTATGTGAGCCTTGAGTGTGTCAAATATTTCCCTGCTTAGAATCACATTCTTGTTACTTGGCTGGGTCAGCTCTTGGTGGAAATGTGCTTGATGATATTTTTTCATGTTCTTTGAATGTACCAAGTGTTATGTCTTGAATATGAAGTGCCCCTCAAAGGCCTGTGTTTGGAAGACTGGAATCCCAATGGAGTAATGTTCAGAGGTTGGGCCTAAAGAGGTGATTAGGTCAGCATGGTAATAATCTCACCAAAGGATTAATCTACTGATAAGTTCATAGTTGAATGGGCTATTAGGAGGTGGGGTCCAATCGAGGAATAGGTCAGTGAGGGCATTCCTTTGAAGGGTGTATTTGTCCCTGAAATCTCTTTCTCTCTTTCTGCTTCCCTCACTCTGCTTCCTTGCCACCATGAGGTGAACAACTTTGCTCCATGGCATACTCTTACCACCAGGCTGTTCTGCCTCACCACAAGCCCATATGCAATGGAGCCAAGTGACCCTGAACCAAAATGTGAGCCAAAATAAACCTTTCCTCCTTTGAGTTGTTTACCTCAGATATTCTGTCACAGCCCACAAAAAGGTGACTCGGATCCACCATGTGCATTCTTGTTCACACAATTTGCAGGTGCTGTTCCTCATCATCAAATCACTTGTTACCAGATTGTTAGGGCTGAATCTTGTACATCTTTTGATCTCACTTGCTTCTAACGTTCAACTTCCTCATATGCATCTTCCATGACTGCTTGCATCAGTTTCAAACTCAAATAGGCTTAGGTAAGATGGAGATCTGCTGACTCACATCCCAGATGGCCCAGACGTGGTGAGGCTTTCATGGTCACTGGCCAAGCAGTTCGATTCTGGTATCAAAGGCCTGTATTTTCTCTATCTCGTTGTATCTACAGTGTTGGTTTCATGCCAAGGTTTATGTCTCCCATCAGTGACAACTGTTCTACATGTTCCTCTAGTCATATCCAGCAGAAGAGATCCTGGCTTCTTATTCTGCCTTGAGAGCAAGAAAAACATTTCCCCCAGGTCTCTGACAACACTCTCCTAACATGTAAATAGGCTCATTCCCAAACCACCGTGGTCCAGGGAGTGGCATGATCTTTAAAGCCCTTAGGCCCACAAAACTGGGCTCCCCACACTGCCCAGTGCTGCTCTGTGAGGCCCGGTATATGGATGTGAAGGTGGCAGCCGCAGCATCCCTCAGCAGGAGTGCTCAGACACTGTCCCTCAGAATCACCTGGGAGTCAATCAGTCCTCACACTCTTCTCTAACCAGTCAGAATCTTTGTAGGAGTAGGTCTAGGCCATTGGTTCCAAACTTGGCTGCACACTGACAGTCCGGGAATTTTTAACACTCTCTGCCATCATTATCATTTAATTTCTAGAGGATGTGACTGGGCATTAGCAGGTGATTCTAATATGTAGCTAAATTTGGGGACCATTGGCCTACACACTGGTGTGTGCATTTCTAACTTGCATTTTATTTTCTAATTCTTTAATAACTTTACTAAGATATAATTTATATGCCATAAAACACCCATTTAAAGTGCACAATTCAGTGATTTCAACATGTTTACAGAGTTGTATAGACTTCACCATAACCTAACTGAAATATTTTCATCCTCTAAAGAGCATTGGCTTATCTATCCACTTCCCGTACCTATCTCCTCCCATTATGACATAGGTAAACATTCATCTACTTTCTGTCTTAATGGGTTTGTCTATTTTTGACATTTCATATCAGCAGATTTATACAGTACAGTCAGCTCTCTGAATCTGTGGGTTCCACATCTATGTATCCAACCAAATGCAAATGGAAAATACTAGAAGAAATTACATCTGTGCTGAACATGAATATGGCTTTTTCTTGTCGATATTCCCTAAACAATACAGTGCTACAGCTACTTTTATAATATTTAGATCATATTACATATTATAAATATATTAGAAAAGATTTCAACAAGATTAAACAAGAGGATGTACATAAGTTACATGTAAATATTATACCATTTTATAAAAAGGACTTGGCCATACATGGATTTTGGTCTCTGTGACTTGATAACAACTCATTGTAGATACCATGGAGCAACTGCATGCAGTTCTTTGTGACTGACTTCTTTCACTGAGCATAGTATTTTCTAGGATCCTCTGTGTTATAGAAAGCATCAACCTTTCAATCCTTTTCCTTGCTGAATACTATATGAATATCTGTTTATCTGTACAAGTCTTTGTGCAAACACGTGATTTCATTTTCCTTGTATAGAAATTTCTAGGTCATGTAGTTACCCTATGCTTAACACTTTCAGGAATTGACAAACTGGTTTCCAAAGCAACTGTATCATTTTACTTCTCCAACAGCCATGTGTCAGTGTTCCAAATTCTGCATATCATAGCCAACACTTGTTATTCTCTATTTTGTGGATTATAGAAATTTTGGAGATTGTGAAGTGCTATTTCATTACAGTTCATATTTCTTTAGTGATTATTAATGTTAAACATCTTTTCGTGTTCATATTGGCCATTTGTATATCTTCTCTAGGGAAATGTCTTTTCTTACACTGCCAATTCTAAAATTGTGTTCTATTTTATTTGTGAATTGCAGGGTTTTTAAAAAAAATCCATTCTGGATAAAATTCTGTTACAAAATGTATAACTTGCAAATATTTTCTCCCATTTTATGGGTTATCATTTCACTTTCTTGATGGAGTTTTCTGACGAACAAAAAGTTACACCTTTAATAAAGTTCAGTGCTCCAATGTACAACTTTTTATCATGTTTTCATATTGTGTCTAACAAATCACTGGACATGAGTGTATAGTCTTCCCAAGGATTCCTAATATAAATCTAGGGCTGAGACCTCCTTCCTGCCTTACACCACTGTGTCTATAGTTTTTCCAACTCTCATTACTTTTTCTCTCCAACACTGCCACAAAGACAACCAAACAAGAGTACCTGATGCTCTGTGAAAACATTTTGTTTATTTGTTAGTATCCCTGTTTATTTTCTGTCCCCTTGCAATAGAATGTTAGCTCTAACAAGGTAAGTAGTTTGTGTGGCTTCCTGTTGTATTCTCAGAATAGAATCTGGCACAAGGAGGGCATCAGCTGAATGAGTGAATGAACAGACTTTCTGAGTGTTTCTTTCCCTGCCACCCTTCACTTCTACTATTCGATCCCAGGAGGCTCAACGTCCTTTATCCCTTACTTCCACTGTTGCCTCATCACTCTATTCTTCACTTAAACCAAAGATCTGGGGAGTCTCCCTCACCCTCCACATCTAAGTGATAACCCAGTCTTACTGATTCTTCCCAGTGTGAGTTGTTGTTCACACATATATTGTGTTGCATTATAATCATTCCTTTGCTTTTCCGTCTCACCTTGCTAGAGTTTCTTGCTAGCAGTTTCTCAGATCTCTTCTCAGTGCTTCATCAACTACAGGAACTACATTTACAGAGTATGGCTGCTGAATGGAATGGAAGGCAGGGATCTGGAATTGGGCTCTGCTGGTTGGGCTCAGTAATCAAAGGCCTTTTTCTGCACCAGCCTCAGGAGTATTCTTTCACTCTGATGAAAGTTGAGTGAGGAACTCTTGATGAGATGTCAGTGGCCAGGAAGAGGTGCAGAATTGTGTTAAGGCTAGAATTTTGATATAAAGTGAAACCTTCTTTCAACTGACAGAACTAAGCATCTTTGTAAGGAAAATATCAAATACTCATTGAGAACATCTGGTGAACTTCTTTGAAGGGACAGTGAGATGTGAAAATTAGCACATGAATGAAGAATGTTCCAATGATAAATGATCAAAATTAACCCCACCATAAGGCTTGGGCTTCCTGCCACAAAAGAAGAACAATGTGAATGGGTAATCTGGGAAGGCTTTGCAGGAGGAGCTATTTGCTTTAGAAGCCATGGTATTTCAACTTGTCCGGTCCCAAGTGGACCCTGACAAAGATTAGAACAGTTGGTTTAGAGTTAAAGATCCATTTCTCCCATTTTTAACATGTCTCCTTGAAGATACTTTAGTCTGAAGTTCTTTGGGGCCTCAGTGAGGGAAACACAGGAGGTTTTTGTTTTGTTTTGTTTTGTTTTGTTTGTTTGTTTTATCTGTAAAATACAGAGAAGTTGGCTTCATTTTTATCAAAATAAAGATAATAACGGTATCAGGCATCAAACTGTTCTGGATATACTTAGTTTCCATAGAGTGATATTTAATTGTCTTATTCTTCTAATTACAATCACCTCACTGTGCAGGAGTGATATTTTGTTTCCTGAAGTGGTGGCACAGGAGAAAACAGTTATAGCACTTGCTGAATATTACAGTTTGGATCTGGAATGTTCCCCTGAAATCTCACATGTTGAAGGCTTAGTCATTCTCTATGCACCAGTAATCAGGGATGGGATTTTTGGGAAGAGAATGGATCATGAGGGCACTGACTTATTCAATAGATTAATCCATTGCTTGGTTGACTCATAAGTCAATGGACTATTGGGACTGATGGAAATATGAGGGTTAGGACCTAGTTGAAGAGATTGGATCTTTGGGAACATGCTCCTGGGGACTTTGTCTCTTCCCCTCCCAGCACACACACTCTCTCTCTTCCTCTCTCTCTCTCTCTCTCTCCTTGTCATCATGAGGTGAGCAATTTTTCTCCACCATACCCTTTAACCATAATACTACCTCACCACAGGCCCAAAAGCAAAATGACCATTGACTGAAACCTTTGAAAGCGTGAGGCAAAATAAATCTTTCCTCATTTAAGTTTATTTTCTCAGGTATTTTTGTCACAGAAACAGAAATTTGACTACCACCCTGGCAGTGCCTGCTCTTAAATTCTTGTGTCCTTTGGCTGGCACCTACAGAACTCTAGAGAGGAATCAAAAGGTTGGGACAGGCCAGAAGTGCTGGAACCAAATGGCTGTAGAGCATCCTTAGCCAATGATGAAGATGATAGATGAAGGTTAAAGGATAAGTATCTTAGGATTTTTTTTAACCTTTGGAGGGTGGAGAAGATGACCCTGAGGCATGTTTCACAGTCTCCCAGGGGCTTTGAACTCCAGTGTTCCACAGTGGTCATCGTTTGGGGACATAATCTGTATTGGCTGCCTTCCCTTCTCTGACTTATTTCCATGTTCCCTTCTAGTAGTTTCTGGACTCACATCCTAGGTAATTCTTGCCCTGAATTGCTTGTCTCTGAATTCAGGGGAACTCAGCCTAGTACAGCAGTGTATCAGGAGATGAACTTCTGAGGACAAGTGTTGTCCCATTGCTGTTGGTAACAGGACACCCTTTCCCCCCATGTCTAATGAGGTGTTTCCAGAGTGTGTGAACTGAATTTCTCAGACATAAAGCCAAAGTCTCCAAGCAATATGAGTACCTGAGAAGTGAGGGTCATGCCACAGAGCAGTGCAAAATTTTAATGAGCTTGCTTTTGACACCATCATTTGTCTTAGCAGTTTTCTTGAGTGAGCAAGGGCAAAAGCCTTATGCAGATTAGCTTCCAGGATAACTCTTGTCAGCAGAAGTTGCAGCTGCCACTGTTGAAATTTGGCGAGATTTCTTGTGAGGGTGCTGGTAGCATGCAGAACTAAGTCTCTGTTTCACAATTCTGCAGTGTCTGTCTCCGGGAGAGTGCAGGCTTCTCTTGTTGGGACAGATAATGGAGGTGGGGAGAAAGAGATACACACATACAGAAAGAGAAAAATAGACAGAGTGCTGAGCATTTTTAGGTTGTATTTATTTTTCTCTGGTACTTTTTAGTACGGGATTTTGATGACTTCCCCAAATGAGAGAAAAGATTGTTTCTTCATAGACCATCAAAGAAGATATAGGGAAAGGTCATTTAGAGTTCAGGTAGAAATTTTGAGTTTTATGTGTCGTCCATTATAAAATATTGACTTTTTTCCTTTCTTGTTTCTTTCTCTCTTCTTTTCTTTCTTCCTTCTTTCTTTAATCTCTCCTTCCTGAACTCCTTGCTTTCTTTCAAAAGTGTCCAGGCCCAAGCGGGGAACCTTTAGCTTTAGGTGGAGGAGGGACAGGGAGAAGCCTCCATGGAGCTGACATTTGAGCTGAGACCTGACGGGGGAGAAGGAGCCAGAGAAACACGGGCAGATTTATGTTTTAGACAAATGACTCTGGCAGTAGAGGGAAAAAAGGATCTTTCTCCCCACACAATCTCGGGAAACAAAGCTCACTAAATCAACTTGCCGACAAGGAAGGAGAGGTTTGTACCTTGGTCATATACCAAGGTGACCTTGTCATCTTCAATCAACCTGGGCTGATTTGCATCTTTGAGCAATCAAAATCAGCTCTCACATTTATAGCATTTTAGAGGTTACAATGCGCTTTTACCTTCAATAATGTACTTATCCTCAGAGTACTTCTCTGAGGCGAACAGGGTATGAACTACTGTTTCCATTTTCCAGAGGAGGACACAGACACAAAAAGAGACTGTCACTTACCGCAAATATCAGGTCCATAACTAGAAACTCTCTCTACTAGACCCCTTTATCAAAAGCCTAAGGTCATAATACAAAGCAGGAAAGTGCCACAGAGGTCTAGAGTCATTGTTTCCCTATGACTTTGTCTCCAGTGCCATCAGTACAAATGTAAGCCTGGGTAGGTTCTTTTTAATGTTATCTCAAAGCTTACCAATAGAACCCCCAAACCTTAATTTCTTCTTTTATTTTTATCTAAACCAAAAAATATCCTATTTTTTAAAAGACTTTTTTTCTCTTTGGGACAACAGATTCTGAATGCTCACACTCTCACTGCCATGTGTTAGATACCTGAAAGTCCGGCAATGGCTCTTACACCTACCTGTTTCTTGAATGTCTTGGTTGTGAGCAAAACATCACTGGTAAATTTGTTTCTATTCAGAGCCATACTTTAGAATCTCCTGGGGAGCTTCTTGAAAATTTGCTAACAGTGCCCTCCATGAACTTAGTGATTGGAGTCATCAGGAAGAAGGAGTGGGAAGATGTGGGGCTGTTTGTAGGGCTACTCTGGGCACTCAGGAATGTTGCCATTCACGTTATAGACTATAAATTAATATATTTCAGAAAATTTCCACTAGGTGACAGCAAAGCTCCATCTAACTGTGGTGAGGCACCTTACCCTGATAAAATCTGCATTATTACAATTTCTTTTCAACATGGAGGAAAATATGTTTTGAGGAAGGGGTACTTTTTCTTCTTTTTTGCATCAAAGGTGACTTGCAGATTAGTAGTGATCACAGGCTTATGTCTTAGGACAAAGTGTTACTGAAAAACTACAGAGCTGCATGAGTGATCCAAACTTGCATTTCTAAGAATATGTTTTGAAGCATACAAGTTCTACAGCATGTGAGCAAAGGGTGTATGATAAAATACATTTAGCACAAGTATATTTCTTGCAGAAAAAATCCTATTAAGTTTTTTAAACCCAGATATACCAGTGTGCCTAGTTAGTCCATCAGAAGGGTGGTAACTGTACCATTTCCAAATATACCTGACCATAACATGTGCCTCTGGGAGTTGAGGAGATTGGGGTGACATTGCCTAGAATTCTCTTTGGGGAGTGCTGTGAAGGAATTTTACCCCTACTGAACTACTGTGAGAAAAACATTGTAGAGTTATGCTGATAGGCATTTTGGCTACAGCAGAAATTATTTAAGATATGGTATCACTTGTCATCCAAAACTCTTTAGCTTCCACGTACAGAAAGCAAGAATTCGGATAGTGAGTTCAGACTGCAAAAGCTAGCCAATTATCTGAACCCATTTGCTTCCTGAGTTTCCAGAGAGTAGGAGGCAATAATTTAGCTAAGGAGACTATTTATCTGACACCTTTGTTCTGGTGGCCAGGATCTGGAAAGTGACGGATGTTGGGATTCTGAAGGAAATGAGAACAATTCTCCTTGAGGAACTAGTATTTTTGGATGTTCAAAGCAGCAGTCTGGACGAATAGATGGAAAAATTTTCTAAGTGATAGTGTCTATATTTTCAGGGGTCAGTTGACATTGTGACAAGAGAGAGTTGAACTAGGAGAATGGATTCTTCAGTATTATAGTTTACATTTAAAATACTGTCTCACATGTTTGGAAGGTGATTAGATCATGGGGTCTCTGTCCTCATTCATGAATTGATCCATTAGTGAGGTTAGTGGCTGTGCCATTAAGATATGGGGCATGGTTAGATGTGGGGCATTGAGGGCTTGATCTGGAAAGGTATCTTCTCATCCTTAGTTCCCCCCCTCTCTTGATGCTTCATGGCTGCCAAACAATAAACAGCTTTCTTCTGCCATGGCTTTCTGCCATGGATTTTTCCCTTTTTCCCTTGGAGGTAGGCAACTTTGGACTGAACTCATTGGTAACTGTGATCCAAATAAACCTTTCCTCCTTTAAACTGTGGGTATAGGGTACTGAGATTAAGTGATCAGAGAGTGACTAATGAAGATTTTGGTACTAGAAAAGTGTTGTCATTGCTGTGATTTTACCCGGTCATGTTACTTAAAAGTATTTGGAATTAAATTGTTGGAGGAGTTTGGAAAGGCTTGGAGATGCCAGGTAGAGATACCATAGAATACTGTAAGCCAATCTTGATAGGGAATTCTGGTCAGAGTTTAGAAGATTAGGATGCTGGTAGGAATACAAGATAGTGTAAATCCAGGCTCAGGAGGTTTCAATTTGGAATAAGGACTCCTTTGGCATTGAGCAAGAGGCTATATATATGACACCTCAGCAGAAAATTTGTCATCATTTTGCCCATGTCCTGAAACTTTTCTGAAGATTGTATTAAAGAACAATAGACTACTTCATCTGACAGCAGAGATTTCAAAGTAGCCCAGTATTCAGGGTGTGGCATGGCTACTGCTGGCTGCAATTAGCCAGTTCTACAGTGAGAATAGTAAGGATCAAAAAGCATGCATGAAAAGTGTGCAGTTTCATCAGAAAGGAAGCAGCTATAAATTTGGAGCAAAGGAGAGTATGCTTGCTGAGAATATTAGCACTGAAAAGAAGTAAAGTATTTTGCTTGATCACTATAAGAAAGATGGCTTTAATCCATCTTAGAAATCTGCAAGACCCTACTCTTCACAGGCTCAAGGTTATAAAACTGTAAAGCTTTCACTTGAGAAGACAGTCCCTGAAACTGTTCAAGAAGAGTTACCTAGGGAATGGTGGGATTCTCTGGGCTTCAGGTCACACTGCTCACTCATTCAAGTACTCAGAGAGCTCTGTATTCATGTTAGAAGGGGATCTGGTTACTACTTGAGCAGGCAGCAGGTCTTGGTATCATCCATGTGATGCCAGTTGTACAGTCATGCTGAATGCAAGAGTTATGGGATCATAGAGTCTTCCCCCAAGATTTTAGAGGAAAGCCTGAGAAGCCATCTAGTGTGCCCTTGAGAAGGCTATGCATGAAGTTGTGAGAGTGAAGCCAAAAATGAAGTAGAGACCCCAGGAACCTATAGATGTCATGAATGTGCATCTTCTGATTAGCAGTGTTGCAGGCAGTGGG